>VUQJ01045265.1:9503-25948 GCA_015108635.1 Andinoacara biseriatus | reverse complement strand
AACCTTCCCAGCCTTCCCAGAAGAGTTGAAGCTGTTATAGCTGCAAAAGGTGGGGTGCGACATCATATTAAACCCTGTGGATTAAGAATGAGATATCATTCAAGTTCATGTGTGTGTGAAGGCAGACGAGCGAATACCTTTTTGGCAACATAGTGTATGTTGTTATGCATGAGCAAAATTTTTTGCCTCTGTCAGGTCTTTCCTGGATTTTTCTCTTTCTTGAGGACATGATTTTTGGATTCTGCTCATCTGCTGCAGATAGTTTTTAGGCCTGTCGCTTTTTCGTTTGTTCTCCACTTGTCCAGTTTTCTTTGTTGTTTTTATTATCTTTGGCTTTTTTGGTAGGTTCAGATACAGAAATAGGAACAAATTGTGTTTTTGCAACAGGCTGCTACTAACAAAGTGCCTAAAGATACAATTTAAAAATTGGTTTGTTGTTAACTGAACACTTGTTCATCCTTTGATTTAAGTGTCTTTTATATGGTTGAATGGTTCATAGGTCAGTGTTAAGCAGCTTAAATAAACAAACAAACAAAAATATTCCTCTTTAAATAGTCAAGTACACGGATCGGACTGAAAATGAGTGAAAAAAGCAGCTGATGTCCAAAGAAAAACTCTGAAAGACCTTTGAAAAGCCTGGAGAACTGTTGCTCAAGAACACTTAAAAACAAATTACACGAAAGTCTGACACCTTGGAAGCAAAATATGAAGAGATGAGGGGTGGCTCAAGATTTTTGCACAGTACTATATATGGGTGGCTGTAGCTCAGGAGGTAGAGCAGGTCACCCACTGATCAGTTGCTCTCCGACGCAAGCGTTGGAGTATGAATGTGTAATTTAAGCACTTAGCTTAGTTACATATGGAAGTGCTTGTATGAATGGGTGTGAATGGGGTAAATGTAAACATGTTGTTTAAGCGCTTTGAGTGCTCAGTTAGAGTAGAAAAGTGCTATATAAGAACTAGTCCATTTGCCATATATATTATAACAGAATATCAAACCAGTCTACATTCAAATATGAGCCAACCTGTATATGAGTTAGTGACTCATTTTTCTCCCTACCCTGCCATTCCTCTGTCCATGCCTCTCAGGGTTTGACTGAGAGAAGAGCGAGTTCGGAGAACTCTGTGAAACAATCAGTATTTGCAAGTTGCTTTTGGAACTTGATATAGTTAAATAAACTCCGCTCCAAAAAAAAAAAAGATTCTAATAATGTTTACTAACTGACTGAAAGTTGTTTTGTAATGTTGCAATATTAATTAATAAGTTTGTATGTTGTATCTATTAACATCTGAAGGTCAAAGTGATAATATTTCTATATAGAGGTATTTAAACCTGTTTATTACTGCCTTTGTTTGTACTGGCAACGTGTAGGAAATGATTCTGGCATATGGGGATTCTGAATATAATGTCATATTTTGCATCCAAATATGTCACATTTGACCTCTGACCTCATGTTTACATTTCACATCTGCCTTTCTTTCAAGTTGGGTTATATCTTTAAAACTGTCTCGAGCGAGAATGAGCTGCCTGGTCAGAAATCTACTGCAGTATCATATTATATAATAAGCTCATTATTCACATCCAATTATTTACAAATCAGTATCTATTATCCATAACCTGCTCCTACATAATGTTTGTGTAATCAAAGTAAACATCTGTCATGCTGCCCTAATCTGATTTTTACTGCATGACAAACTTCTTAAAGTGTGTTTAAAAAGAACAAAGAAAAGAAAATGAATACGATTCCCTTCAAAGTAAATGCTGTACAGAGAGCGAGCTGCCTTGGCAGAGGTATGTGCTCTCAGAGTGCTTCTTGTTAACTATTAATTCATCATTTATTACCAATGGGTATTTAAATATGTGATGACCTGCATGAACGCTGACTAATGGTTTCCTGTTTTATCTTGAAATTAGTTTCCTTGTTTTATTGCAGTTAGTTCTACTTCCTCCTTTCCCATCAGCTAATTAGTCACCCGGTGCACACAGGAACAACACAACGCTTCCCTTTGTTCTTTGCCAGATTGTGGAGAGAGAATCTCCATCGATTCTCTCACGTGTGACCACCTGCCAGTTTTTGACTTCTGCTTTTGCCTGATGCTTATGAGTCCTGTTTTGTTGGAGTTTTTTTTTTTTAACTATTGTCTGCCCATTTGTTACTTTGTTACATGGACTGCTTATCCGTATATGACCCTAATTTCAAATGAAAACTGTGCATGTGGACTTTATCCTCAGTCCTGCTGAATCCCTGCCTGTAACTCTATTTGTGATTCAGCCATTAGCTAAGGATTCTTTATTTATTTATTTACTAAATAGCTGCAATTAGTCGGCGTCATTAGGCATTTTTTAACCTCCTAAGACCCTGCGTCCACATACGGGGACGTTACATTTTGGCTTTGCTGTGCCTTGTAAGTCATTGTGCTCAATAGTATATTATATTTTGTTAAGTCATGTTGTTTTTGTTGTATTAGCATAAAAAATAATCCCATTGTCCACATCTGAGGACTTTTTTTCCTTACAAAAGTAAGGAAAATGTAACAACCATATAACAAAATACAACTTCCTGTTCAAAGAGGAAGCTTAGTGTATATACATATCAGGTCCATCTAATCTCAAATATCCAGGAGAAATTAAAAATGCATCGCAAAGAGGAGCTCGGGTCTTAGGAGGTTAAGGCAGAATATTGTACAAATATGCACATTGCTGAAGATGGATGAGCATCTCATTATTTTATATTCGAGCTTACTTTATCAAGCAGACTTTTTCTATGCAAAGCAAATTCAACTTAAAATTTTTCCACAATTAGGCTTACAGGCAATAGCAGAAATGATAGCAGTGAAATGATTCTTTTGCTCCAGCTCCTCCCAATCCTGTCCAATCTTTTCATTAGTATGCTAATGCTACATGGCTGCATTTTACCTCAGAAATGCAAATTTAGCCTGGAGAAATTATCTCTGGAAAGTCTAATGAATAGAAATTTGAGGTTGTTAAATATAGCCGTATAAGTGCAAATGTAAAAATGTGTACTTGACTTAAACTTTGGCAACTAACAAGCTCCACCACAGAGCCACTGAGGGTACAAATAGAAGCACAGAGGCAGGGAAAATATAAATGCAGAAAACGTGGCAAATGAAACTTCGGAGCAGTTAATGCGAGGTGGAGGTCACAGGCAGTAGTTTTCCTGAAGGTCACAGATTGTTGAACATAAACTGGAGACGAAGACAGAACATGCTACAGCTGGTTGCCCACGGCACACGGCAGAGAGAGACTGTGAGCAGGGTGGGGGTGGGGAGGGGGATCTTGTCAGAGCGTTTCTATTTTTAACTCTTCGACCTCACTGAGTGTCACACCCAGTCCACCCCTTCTCCATCCCTCGGTCTCCGAGTCTGTGTTTCCATGGCAACCGCCTCCCATGTCTCCCTGACAACACCCTCCCCACCCCTCCACCCCTTTCCAAAAAAAACTACCATCAATGCCAACGCCCCCACAGCCCCCACCCACACCCGACTCGTCGATGCAGTGATTATTATGGTTCTGCAGCGACGCAGGGAGTCTGGGAAGGAGAGGGAAAGACGTGTTGTGGGTGGAGGAGACAGTAAGGGCAAAGAGATGGAGGGAGGGGGTAGGAGAGGAAAATGAGGAATGGAGGGCAGAAAAGGAAAGGACAAATAGAGAGAAGAAGGGTGGGTGGACACGGGGAATGAGGAAGACAGAAGATAAAGATGAGACATAATAAAGGGTAGAAGAGAGAGCGGGAGAAGGGTGGGAACAGAAAGATCCAATAAGTAAATACACCGAGGAAGAGACTTAACCAGAGAAGGGATAAAGAAGGAAACTGGGGTGAAGGAGGGAGGTGATAAGATGGGAGGAAAGGAGGACAAGATACAAAAATAATTTTCAAAACCTCCCCTTAGCCCACTTCTTGCTCCTGTGACTGCAATTAGTCCCACATAGAATTTTATTAAGGAATAATTTGAGCTGAAACATTTAAGAAAATGTATTTTGTCCTAAAATTACAGAAAACAAACAGACCTGCACATGCAGACAAGACTGGCAGCTCCTTCTAGCCTCTACATTGCAGTTTATGTTACGTGTCAGTGAGTCAGAATTGGCAGGATGATGCAAGGAAGCTGGAACAACTTTCAGATGTTCCACCGGCAGCAGATGGGAAGGAGTGAAAAAAAATTATATAAATACAGAAGAGGAAGGAATAGCGCAAAAACTGATGATGAAAAAGGCAAACGACGAGACAGGTGAAGATGTCAATCTTCAGCCCAAAGCTATTCTTTAAGGTACCCTGAATCTTATGTTGAGCTCACTTGTGGGTCAAACGCAGCCTTACAGAGGCTGTTAAAACAGGACGTGAAGAAGCAGCCGTCAAGTCGGAAACTGAATGAGCCCTACGGCGTCCAAGGAACCGAAGGCATTCTGGGTTCAGTGTTGTTCTGCAGCAGCTGCAGAACCTTCCTCTGCTCTGCTGATAAAATCGCAGCGTGCTTTGTTACACTGTTTGATGATTGCATTTCTTCTCTGTTGGTTTTTATGCACCTCTGGTTTGGGACGATTTTGAAAGCAATACAGTGCAAACATAAAGTAATTTTCACAAACAAAACCACTTTGGTGGATTATACACAGAGTGAACTTAAAGCGTCTCTAAGAGGTTTTTTTTTTAAGGGGATTGAGGTAAATTAGAATGAATGTCTGCCTAGTGAAACATGTGCAGTGTTCCACTAAAGTCCTACTTACACAGGATCACTGATGTTACCGGAGATAATGATATTTGGGACCTCTAACTGTCAAAATCAAAGTGCCATTTGGTCTCTAGAGTCTACACTTGACAGCAATAAAAGTGTTCATTAGATGACCTAAAATCTAGTTTGGAATTTCTTTATACTTACTGGTCATAGGTTACCAAGGACCAGTGTTACTTAGGGTCAGTATGAATTAGGACATTGTTATTGATAAGCGCTAGAACAGAGGGTACATATTATGCAATATTAATTTATTCTCACATAGCTGACACTTTTAAATGAATCATCCCCTCATAATGAAGTCGCTGCTGCTGCTGCTGAGTGATCTTGTTTGGCATTACTTTGATACTCCGTTCTCTCTGGTTATGGCTAACGAGGTCAAAAGTGTGCCCTCGGTTGTTCAAAAGTGTTCAAAAGTGTGCCCTCGGTTCACCACATTTTTATCAGGATCATTAGAGTTGAAACAAGTCTGATATTTTCATTTGTAGTCATTTATATTTAGTGGCATGTTCTGGGACATTTATGACAGTGATTTAGTCAGAAACAGCACGGATGGAGAGGCTGGGGTGGAGGTGGCAGCTACTAGATGCATAGCAACAGTGGGCAGGCTAATGTAGCTGTAGCAGCATGCCCCGGCAGATTTGCCTAGCAATTAGATGTATCTAAGATATCAGCTGAGCCATCAGTTGATGTGGGCTGGCATTGAGATTGGCTGATCATTGATTTAATGAAAATACAGCTAAATGCAACCTACTGTGGGTAAAAGTTTAATGGTGCATAAGCAGGCCAACACATAAATGCATCATCTATGACTGATGCAGTGCCGCAGGTTTGCTTCAGGAAAGGCTGCTGGTGTACTAGATTACAGCCTGCTGGCTCCAGTGATGATGCCAAAGGAACACTGCCATAACTGCTTATTATTGTTAAGAAAATAAGTCCATACTTATTAAAGCAAAACACAGTTAGCACACTTATTCAAATTAATTAGTGCTGAGACAGGCAGCAGTGACAGCTGCGTCAGCTGATAGAAGTCACACATACAAAACAAACTCATTTTAATTGCTGGTTTAGGAAAAATGAGACAGAAAAAAAAAAGAGAACCGGTCTCAAGAAAGTAATTGTAAAAATATTTCAGTGTCTAAGAGTGTAAACATTTCACTCCCACTGAAAATTAATGTGGAGCGCATGAGTGAATAAAAAGTCAAATACACCCAAGTTTCTTCTGACAGAAATGTTGAGAACACTGAGGTGATGCAGTCAGCTGGATTCTCTCCTCTCTGTGTGACACACACACACACACACGCACACACACACACACACACACACACGCACAGACAGCAGGCAAGAAAGAAGCGGTGCCGTGGATAAAGTCACAATGATACCCACAGCTATATTTTAGAGCAAAAAAATGCTGCAAAAATAGAACCAGTGGCAACCACCCAGAGGCCAAGATGAGATCTTCATTCTGTTTTTTTGTTTGTTCTGATATATTCAGTTTATAGGGCTATAAAAAAACACACACACACAAAATCCCCTGAATGAGTTCCGCTTTAGTCAATAGTAGCTATAATTCTAAAAAGTGAAGTTTACCAAATTAATGTGCTGTATGAAGCATATTTACAGTTGCTCCAAGGCACAATAATATCATGTTCCTTGGTAAATATTGGATTTAACTGATTTCTGACTGGAAAATTCTTCATGCTGAGCTCAAGCAGCAGCAGCTCAGAACTGTAGTTCCTCTGCCAGGCACCTGATGGAGCCAGAGAGCAGGGCTGAGATTCTACAACAACCACCTGCCTCTGTGCTTTACAACACACAGACTGCAACACGATGGTCTGTCTGCAACGTTACACAGCCAACAACAACACACCGGGCTCCCCAGTGGCTCTGTCTGTTTCTAGAATTTGCTTTGAATCAACCTCCCTGACTCGCTCTCAAGGACAAAACCAAGGGGACTGCATCAGGTAAAAGATGGTTACCACTTTGTCTCACGCACACATTCGCACAGTCTGTGTGTCTGCAAAAACAACCATGCAGCAGGAATGATTTCTTCACATTTTCTCAGACTACACGCACACTGAAAAGATAAGCGCGAGCTTGCTTTACGTAAGGGTGAAACAGTCCCGGTCATCAATATTGTATATGAGTGGAAATATGCAGGGTTAAAAATAGATGGAGTCACGATAAAGTCAGGGGGAAAGAAACTCCCAGGCTTGCTGGGTAAGAAAAACACTCTACCTGCACAGTCTGGGTGAAAAGACTAGACTGGAACACGCGGTCATCAACAGCAGCTCAATATTTAATCTTAAAACCTGTCTGAGCAAAGCAGCAATCATACAGCTCATCCTGAAAACACTGCATTACTCTGACCTTATACTTATTTAAAAATGGCAGCATTTTCTGTCCCTGAGGTAACACAACACTGACTAACATACTAGCACACACATGCTTATCCTGCTGATTAAACCCCATATTCTTTTAGACTGGATGAGTTTTAAAATGTGAATAACTTCAGTCTGCCTCAAAGTTTGCTCACAAAGAAATAAACAGTTGAATTTTTAGAGTAGTTTCATTTTAATGGGGAGAGACAGAATATCAGCCAAAACCCCAGAAAAAACACATTACATAAATGTTATACATGCTGTTTGCATGAGTGAAGTTCAACACGACTTGTTGAAGCCTGTGTTGGTAAGCACATCAGTACGATGGTTCTTGTAGTTGGTCAGCAGGTTTGCCCACAGCTCAGGAGGGATTTGGGACGATTCCTCTTTACAGAAGCTCACCAAATTCATCAGGGTTCTTGTCTGCTAGGAAGTTCTCATGCAGGATTTTATGATATGGGTGATGCAAGATGTCAATCTATTACAGCATAGTGTGACTGTGGTCCCAGTTGCCTTCAGATCATTAATAAGATCCTCTGGTGCCCATTTGGGTTGATCCACCACGAGGCCAGATCTTGTATGGTGCTCCCACCGAGGGTGATTGATGGGTCATTTTATATTTCTTCAATTTCCAAATAATCACACCCACAGTTTTCACCTTCTCATCAAGCTTCTTGCTGATGGTCTTGTAGCTGATTCCAGCCTCGTGCAGGTCTATCGTCCTTTAACAGCTCTTTGAGCTCTTTGGTCTCAGCTCGTTGGAATGGAAGAAACTGATTCCTTGGTATGCTTCATACACGTGAGTTGGGATCAGGAGGATCTATAACTGTCTGATTTATGTAATATGTTTTTTCTGGATGTTTGATTGACATTCTCTCTCTCTCCATTAAAGCAAAACTACCATAAAAATTAGAGGCCGTTCATTTGTAAGAGTAAAGGTGAGGCCTTCAAACATCTGGTGGTGGCAGCATTGTGCTCTGGGGCTGTTCTGCTGCCAGTGGTGCTGGTACATTGCAGAAAGTGAGTGGAAGAAGTAATGAAGAAGGGGAACTGCCTCCAAATCCCTTAACTTCACCTCAAATCAACCTATTGAAAATTTTTGGACTATGCTCAAAAGCAGGGTCCAGGACAGGAAACCAACCATTTTAAACAAACTCTACAAATTTGGCCAAGAAAAGTGGTCAAATATCCAGTTAGAATTATGCCAGAAGCCTGTTGATGGCCACCAAAAGCATCTGGCTGAGGTGCAACTTGTTAAGGGACATTTAACCAAATATTAGTTGGGGTGTGTGTATACTTTTGAGCCTGCCAAACAGTTCAAAGAAATCATTAAAAGCCCAAAATTACAATTCATGCTCTTGATGAATACATGAACTCTTCAGCAGGTAAATACACCACTATGTTCAGCTACAGGCATGTCTTAAAGATATGAAGGCCTGGCTGACCTCTAACTTCTTACAAAACTAAGGTTTTGGTACTTAGTCCTAAAAATCTTAGAGACACGGCGTGTAACGCTGGTTTCCAGTAATACTGTGAGGAATCCCTTTTGATCAACATATGTCGTTCGGGGAGCGCATAAAGCAAATATGTAGGACTGATACATGTGGGCACACTGAGCATTTCTTCTCCAATCTTATTGTACATTCTGTATAATGACAATAAAGGCTTTCTATTCTATTCTTCACTAACCTCTTCACTTCTTGTGTACTTATACACCACTAC
The DNA here is from genome assembly GCA_015108635.1 of Andinoacara biseriatus. Lineage (NCBI taxonomy): Eukaryota > Metazoa > Chordata > Actinopteri > Cichliformes > Cichlidae > Andinoacara > Andinoacara biseriatus. The sequence goes on along the minus strand of VUQJ01045265.1, from coordinate 17,096 downwards.
TGCATTTAATCATCAGCACTGATTAAACTCTGGCTCTCTCACTTATAGTTCGCCTTTTGTCCCGTCTCTCGCCCCCCCAACCGGTCGCAGCCCCTCCGCCCCTGCTCAACGTTTTTGTGGAAGAGACACCGAGGCTACAGCAACAGTTCCACTATTTTTCTTCGAAACAGCCAAACTAAAAATAGTTCTCAAATTCATTCAGTTTATTTTACTCTGTGTTCAAATACTTCACGGTCACAATTTTTTAAAGCACAGTAATAACAAACACAGGGACAAGCATATTAATCATGCCCAGAATGATTTGACCGGAGGATGTGAAAACTTGAAAAAAGTGAAAAGGAAAAAATGATCTTACCTGTGGATCGAGGTCACATTGTTGTTGGCATTATGAAAAAGAAAAAAAAGGGAAGGGAGAGAGAGAGAGAGAAAAGTTTAGTCCCTTTATTGTGTTGTACACAATTGTCCAACATCAGCTCTAACAATGCCTGGGCGTTAAGACCTCTATCGCTTAAATAATCGAGGACGGATGTAATTGAAAATTGCTGTTGTGTCAGTCTGAAGGCCAAGATCTAAATGGAAGTGACAGACTCTTATCTTAAGAGCACTAAACACATATTTCACCCAGAGTGTGAGGGAGGTCTAAGGTCTCAGACGGGGCTAAAACAAAGCACAGGGAATCGTGTTGGGGAGTATATCTTCATTAGGAGGCTATGGGATGGAGACAGGGTGACTGGGGCTAGAATGCCAGCATTATAAGTAAGGGGAAGAAGTACTAGAATGAGGTCATCTGAGGGTTTTCCTCAGGTTACAGGAGGCAGGCCACACCAGGCACTGGACATTACACTGGTGGTTACTATGTGGTTGGGGATTGGGCAGCTTCAGATGGTTATTCTGGTACATGAAGGTTAATTCTGATTAGGACATTAAGCCAATAAAAAAAGGGGGCAAAAAAAGGGTTCTAATCTGAAATATGACAAATATCAATACCTCTAAATTACATTGGATCTGTGCTCAAGGTCAGGAGTGTTTAAAGATAGTCTTTATCTGTTTTTAAAGATAACTTAAGGCCAATGAAATACAAAGAATGCATTCAAATCCCCACGAGTTGTAATCTCACAATGAGGGGCCATAATCAGTGAATGGATTTGGCTCAGTGCTCATGAAAATGGCTGAGTTGTCATTACTTGGTATTACTGTGAAAGTACGGTCCCTCACAGGTGACACGTGGCAAATTCGATCCACTGATGAAGGTCACCGCCTGCAGCTCAAAGCAGTGGATTCTCTTTTTTTTTTATTTTTTGGTTATTTATTTGGGACAAATGCTACATACTAAAAAATTCATAACATAGCTGAATGGAGTAATGTACCATTAACATATAACACAGCAGAAATCTGTCTAAACCTGAATAATAACAGCAATAGAAACACCAAACAAATATGGATCATTAACATTTGAAAATTAATCTGAAAAGAAAACTTTAGAGGTGTTAAAAAGTTGAAATGTTTTGCCTCATCAACCTAAACAATGTTTTAAGTTATTAGCAGATGAATTCAAAAGACATTTTCCAATTCTCCTGATCACAACCATAGACTGTATATAAAAGATGGGCATAGCCTCTGCATCTGAAAAGTGAAGCCACTGGCTTTAAATCTGCTCTCTTGCTGACGCTCAGCGTGTGCAGGGAAATGATCTGCAGCTCCTTTATTTATGGACTCAGTCATTAGTCTTACTGACTACAGCACGATGTTCATTTAGTAAATTATGGTCACTGTTAGCTCAGATAGCAAGGTTATGCTTTAGGGCAGGCCTGATTTCGACTGACACGTCGCAATCATGATACGATCCCTCACAGTCAGATTTGCTCCATGATGTCTGCTATCAAAAAGCCAAGACGGCGAAAACTTTCAGCTAAACTTTGCAAATGAATGGATGGACTCACAGCGGCTACGTCCTGCCCATCTTTTATATAAAGTCTGCGGTCACAGCCTCATCTACCAATATACCAATTTGCTTCTATGCAGATGATTTAACATTACTGACTAAATCTAAAAGGCATCAGCTTGCTTTTCCATGCAGCGACCCAGGTTATGTGTGTTTCTACAGACAAAAAGGAGATAGCAGGAGGTTACACAGCAGCTGACAATCACATGAAACAGAAGACTGTGGAGCAAGCATAGACAGTAGAAGCTATCAGAAGCAGCAGGTCAAGTTATACAATTATTATGATCACGGTAACAGATACACAGAGGCAGGCAGAGGGAAATCAAATCAGACAGTTTACCCTGGCATTTTTTGTTAATGTAGGGCCCGACCAGCACAGTGCATTTGTGTCCCATAGTCATGCTGGCAGCAGAGAAGATGAATATATCTGGACACAAATGGTTTTCTGTCTGCGATATTTTCCAGATTGTGTTTTGTAATAGTAACAAAGAGCTGATTTTTTTTTTTATCTGTGGTAAATCTCAAAAGCTGACTATTAAGCTCTTCTGGATATATCTGTCGGGCCCTGGCAATTACAGATTCACAGAGGACAGGATCGAGCACCAAGCAGGCAAAGAGCCATGCATACAGGAAGACAAACAGTACTACTTCCTGCTATCCTAGCCTACAATCACTTTTGCTTAAATTAGCTCCATGTTATTCATAATCTTCCCTGTAGTTCACCAACCTTCCAATGGGGGAAGCTGTGGCGACGAGGACTCCTGGTGGTCTGAGTGTGCAGGGAGAGAGGGAGGGGCTGCTTGGGTGATGGAAGGAGGGGGTGTGGCTGAGCTAAGGGACACTGCTACACTTATGGGGGGAGTGTCTGATGATGATGTGGGGGTGGCTTCTTTCTTACAGGAAGCAGCTGAAGAACTAAGGGGTGTGGCTGTGGCGGTACTGGATGCAGGACCAGTGGTTCCCGTCGAGACCGCTGCTGCTGTTCTAACAACAGGAGCGGCCTCAGAAATACTGGGGGTGGCAGTGGAGGACATTAGTGTGGCGGAGGGGATGAAAGACTTGGCATCGATGTTGAGGGCGGATCCACCTGCAGTTGTTGCAGGGTAGGTTTCTGCTGAAGTTAAAGGTGATAGATTGGTGGACACGGTGGAAGCGGGGGGAAGGTCTGAAGAGCTCTTAAAAGGGTTGAAATCAGAAGAGGTTTGTGAAGCAAAGATGGTGGTTTCTAGTGGGGCGGACTTTGTGAGGGAAGCTGTGGCAAGGGAGGGTGTGTTTGTGATGGGGGTGGTTGTCTGGGAGTCAGGAGTGGAACCCGGAGGGGTCTGGAGAACTGAATCAAGGAAAGAGAAGGTCTGGGAGACGGGGCTCAGATTGTCCCCCGTCATTAGAGCTAGGCTGCCGCTGACATCCCCAGCTAAACTATTCTTGGTGACTGTACTAGCTGCTGAGCTAACACTGTTTTCAGGTTTGGCTGAAACCTTCTCTTCATTTGCTTTTTGCCCATTTTTAACGGACACAGAAAAATCATCTAAACACATAGGCTCATAGGAGCGTGAAGACAAATCTGATACTTGGTTAACATGGGAAGAGTTGGTAAAACCTGCGGGTATTTGTTCAGGGGCAGAGGGTAAAGCAGGGCTGGGGATAGAGTTTGGAGCTTTGGGGTCACTAGAACCAGTGTCAGCACCTGTGGCCCACTTAGGGGCAATTGTAGCTGGCGTGGGAGACACGGGCTGCTGTGGAGCTCCCCACTCCTCTGGAAGTCTTGCCCGACTCTTAGTCTTCCTGCCTTTTACCCTACCCCCTCCTCCACTCTCTCTGATCTCCCACTCCCAGTTCTCCTCCTCATCTTCGTCCTCCTCCGCTTCTCCTGTGCCTTTATCCTGCATCCCATGCATGTCTGATTGGCTGATGTTATTCTCCTGGCTATCCAAGAAGTTGTAGACCTCGTCACGGCCCTTCCTCTTCTTCTTCCGTCGCCGCTGCTGCTGCTGCTGCTTCCCAGCTTCGCCCCCCGGTCCTACTCTCTCAGGGCTGAGGGGTTCAGAGTTGGAGGATGTAGCACTGCTGTCATCCACTGACCCGCTGGGAGAGAGGATGGGAGCTGCCGAGGGGGAGGGTTTTATAAGAGGAGGAACCAATCACATACTGTGTCAGAGAAACACCTGCTAAAAAGCCATCAGATTATGGTTACTATAGTTGTGCTTGTTATTTCAGGTTTAAATCTGGTCTGTTTGCATAAAAAAAACTCAAGGTAGTGAAAATTATTTGATGCAGGGAATATTGTGGGATTACTCAAAATTCATGTTGAATTCTTGGTTTTGATGGGATAAGTTAAAGCACCCCCCCCCCCTTATACAGTCGCGCATTGCTTTTCTATGCTCTACTTTGAAAGGAAGATGAAAAAGTGAGGCTTAAAAGTGCAATATGTAGGATAGCTTACTTTACGAAGGGTTTCTGTGCTTTCACAAGAGTGCTCAGTGGTGCCTGATATTTTAAGCTTTCCAGGTCGACATTTCTGAACTTCTACAGTACACGAACAGCAAAGCACCCTGTCTTTTCTGCCTACTATTGCCAGATGCTTCTACAGAATAGAAATGATCTAACAAAGATTCTTCTTAATGATGTTTTATAGAAGCTACACAATCTCAGGTCTGTGCAAGGCTAAAACAAACCCTAGCCAGCGAACTCTCTCATTGATCCTGCTCTTCAGTGGTTGCATGTTAAGCGCTTAAGCCCTCACTGTGCCGACTGTTGCACTGAATGACTGCCTGCTCTTCAACATGACTGGAATCATAAACCATTTTCACACACACGCTACACAAAACCTGAGCATTTTGAGTAGTGTGAATGTGTAGTATTCCCTGATGTGTGCTACATGTGAGAAGGGACTACTGTAAAAACAATCCCAACCTCATTAACCAAGAATCATATGAAGTTCATGTCTGATAACATCCACAGATGGTATATAAGTAAGGAAATAAGGAAGCTACTTCTTCTGCCCTGAACACGATCCTGACTCTTTAGATCATCTCTGGGTTGAATATTGACCATTGCTAACGAGTGAGAGCTAACTTCAGTAGCTATCTCTGCAGCACAAGTTACAGGCATCCATGACATACAGCGATAGCCTTTAATTCTTCACATCCTGGGCTAAATTATTTCCAATGATACCGCTGTTTGCTTGTAGAGATAAAAGGCTTCTATGAGTTGACAGATCAGCCATAATAATAATAAAAAGAATCAACTGTAGTTATGAATACAGTACACAATGACAAACAGATATTGTAAATAACACATGCCTATTATTACTGTGACCTGGAACCTCGACTCATCCTTCAAAACAAAGAACAGAAACTTTTGTGGAGCAGGTGAGTTACTTTAAAATCCTACTTGTATTTTTTTTTTTTTACTTCTGAAAGACTTTGGTGTGGCGTGCCCACAGATGAAGACAGTTCATTTTTAGCAACATTTTATGATTCGGACCACCAGTGATATGGCTGGACTGGAGAAACAACTGTAAGCTGTAGAAGCCACTATGACAGTTCTGATAACATGTGTTAGCGCTGCACTTGGAAAACACAATAGGCTATGTGCTATAATATGCAGTAAACCCCACCCTGTGTATTATTGTGGTATTTAAAATGCCAAATCAGTAAAATCATAAAGTGACCAGCTGGGCTGGTTTCCAGTGATAGTAACCATAGTCTGACGGCTTTTAGGCTCCTTTAGGTACAACATTTTGAACAGTTCAATCCAATAAGTTGTATGTGATGGTGCCTGCTTTTATAAATACATTCAACCTGTATTTGTTTTACTCACCTGATGCTTTTTCTTTATGGCTCTGTAAAGACTATAATGTGTGTTTAAAATGTCTTTACCATGAATATTTTTATAGAAGCCGTTTTACAGCAACATAATGTTTTTTCACCAGACATTGGATTCATTTGTTTAGTGCTGCCACATTTGGCTGGAAATACTGTAAATTTACATTTCACATGCAGCTGTTCGTATAAATCCTGCACATTTTTGTGGGAACGTTTTAGGACCAAAGCGTAGACTGTGATTGGAAGTCTACTGAATATATACATCTGATACGTGTACACTTACTTAAGGCTTGCTGTTTATTTAGTCATCATTCTTTTATGATAATATCAATAAAATAAAATGAGAGGAAGCAAAAGCTGAAACATGGTTATTGTGCAGATTTATCAATGAAGTCTGGACAGAATTGCCAGTCAAACAGTAAATGCACGATGCAAATGTGTTTCTGCAGTGATATGTATCATTCTCAATTTTTAAACATCATCATCATCGTCATCATCATCATCGTCGTCATGGACACAGAGCTGGTCTTACAGGGAGCAGGCGCACATACCAGAAAAAAAAAAGAAAGCACACTGCGAGAGCAACATAACTTTGAAGCAACTCAAACAGAGAAATATATCCAGTCCATCTAACACAGGGAACAAGGCAAGCACGCAACACCAAAATGAAAGGCATGCATGTCTACTAAACACACATTCAAACACACTTAAATCACATCAGCCATTAGGAATGCATTCAGAATCACAAAACAAAACAAGTGGACAAAGCAAAAAATGTTCAGCTCGCACTGAAATGATCTCCTTATTTGTCTGTTCCCACTAACTTCTCCTATTTTGAGGAACGAAGGCATCACAGGCAGCTATGGCTTTTTCCTCTGAGTCCTTATTCCCCAATTATTACTGACGAGCACTTCGTTAGCTCAGAGAGAACAAGAAACACAAAGATGGACAGAAAGAGACATACTGTAAAATAATCTGTGACTTATCCTCCCATCTCAGACTGCTCATCAGCTCATCAGCTGTCTAACATATTATTCTATTTCTAGTTTTCATCATCCTAACTACAGTCTGACATCACTGCTAATTAATGGAAAGCTAGAAAAAGGTGCAATCCCCTCTAAATCTGGCACCTTTCCCAACATCTTTAAACTGATTGAGGCTGCTATTTTCTCCCCATGACCTGATGCTCCCCCAGCTATAAACAGCACTAAAGAGAGACAGGACCAGGGATATTATCATCTATATTTAATGTGATAAGGTATTTAATGGGAGTACTTCTTAATCCGGAGTCTGGCAAACTGCCATGAAATACATTAAGGTTGGCGCATGGGCTGCTTCGAACACATCACCTGTGCGAAAAACACAGTTATGAGAGGTAATTTGAAAATTTTGTGCAAAGACGTTTCTTTTTACAGTTTTAGCACAGACAGAGCAGGAGCACAGTGGACAGCAGGCCTCAAACGTGGAAGAGTGAACATGAAAGAACAGAAGCCCGTTTGGCATCTTTAGTATCCCGCAGAAATCGCTCTACAATGACTTGTACACACAAATTAAAAAAAACACAAAATTTGGTAAATCAGACACAGCACGAGTTGTTCTCTTTCCTATTTATAAAGCACCTCAGTGAGGACACGTCTTATATTCCAGCCATCACTGTAATTCCCTAAATTGTGCCTGTAAAATCATTTGAGCAAACAGAGCGCAGACAGATCCAATTTAATCCCACTGTGAAAAAAAGTTACTTTAAGTAAGGTTTTCTGGCTTTTTTTTTTTTTTTTTTTTTTTTTTTTTTTTTTTTTTTTTTTTTTTCACTTTGGGTTTTAA
>VUQJ01045262.1:0-11172 GCA_015108635.1 Andinoacara biseriatus | reverse complement strand
TTTTGTGTTGTTGACCTGACCTGATTTTTCTGTGTTTCAGATGAAAACAACAAGCTGACTGTTCAGTCAGAGGCTGGTCGACGGTGTCAGCCATGGGCCGGAAGCTGGACCTGTCAGGACTGTCGGACAACGAGGCGGAGCATGTGCTGCAGGTGGTGCAGAGGGACATGAGGCTGCGCAAGAAGGAGGAGGAGAGACTCAGGTGAGTTTTGACCTGTAAATGTGGCATGAGCCCCAGATGTTGGTTGTTTGTTTAAACCAGTGATTCTCAAATCCAGGCCTCGTGGCCCAGTGTCCCGCAGGTAGATGTGTCCCTGATCCAACACACCTGAATCAAATGGCTGAATCATGTCTTCAGTATGCAGTCAATGACCCAGAGTCCTGCTATTGACTTCTATATTTGACTGGCCGGGCAGAGCCAGTCAAATGTGTAGGAATTATGGCCATTTTTATACATAGTTCCTCATTTTCAGAGTCCCAAAATTAATTAGAAAAACCAACTTAATTTTAAATTTAAGGATTATTTTTAATCCTTTGCTATCAAGGACTACCTGAAGGCTAGAACTTGTACAAGTTCTAGCCTTCAGGAGGACATCACCAAATGCTGTGTTTCTGCCCATGAGATGCTCTGCCCGGCCAGTTTTGCATTTACGAGTCTCTCAGCATCCAGTTTTGTCGTTTATTATAAAAAATGAAACGCATGCTCTGTTTGGCTGAGATTACTTGACTGACTTGGCCATTGAAGAATCTCAAAGCAAAGAAATGTGATAACCTCTTGGTGTGTTTTTGCTTTTCCATTTGCACTGTGAAGAGCTGCGTGGTGTGTTCAGCATTTGACTGAATCTGAGCAGGGAGTACAGCCTTGTACACTTCAGAATTTATCCTGCTGCTTCTATCAGCAGCCACATCATCGATGAACACTAATTGCCTGGTTCCACTGGCAGTCATGCATGTCCACGTCCTAACACTGCCTCCGGCATGGTTTGACAGATAATGTGGTTTGGGTCAGATCATGAACTGTTTCTCTCACGATGATCGAAGATAAAAGTATGGATATGAAAATAATAATGAAAGCCTTTCATAAAGCTAAGTAATGCACTGTGTAAGCAGTAGAGCTTTATAGTCTTACTACACCTATTTTCTCAGGCTGCTTTTCTTTTGCACAATTTCATTCAAGGCATTTTTAGACCTTGGTGGAGATTTCCTTTCCCGCCTCTCTGCTCTGAAGTGTGCCCTAAATACAGTGGGCAGGAAGTGAAGGCTTTTTCCGCTGCACTCAGACCAGCTTCCTCAAAACCTTTATGGAGCCTCCTGAGTCCAAACTCAGTATGTGTAAAAAGACACAATAACATGGTAAATGGGTGGATTTCATTCTCTGAGTCAGCCTCAGTCTGGTGGTACACAAGATTGGAAAATAATTTGCCTTTTATTGTTCAACAAAAATGAGTCATTTTTGCTCACAATGCTTTTTTTTATAAAACATTATTGCAACATTATTCCTCTGTTTACCAAAATGCATTCAATGCTCAGAAAAACCCATCAGAAGGACCACAAGATAATACTAATGGTTAGGATTTCCTTTAGATTTACATCAGAAAAACCTCTTTTATGTGGATATTTGGCCTAATTAATTGGGAAAGTGTTTGTGTTTTGTTTTGGTTTTTTTCTGATGATGTAACCTAACACCTAGAATTTTTGAAACAAATCAGTGAAAGAATATCCACACATATTTTGGTACCACACACTGATGGTAAAACATGCCTGTAACAAAAGAAGTGTACTATATTTGTGATATGTGGCTGTAGATTATACAGTGAGCTGTTTGTTATTCATCATACTGTATATTTACCATACTGTAATTGCCATCAAATGTAAAAATAATGCAAGCACTAAAATAAAACCCATATAAATTGAATATTACAACTCTCAAACTGCATACATTTTTGTTAAATTCACCTCAATAAACACACACATATCAGCTGATATATTAACTTATTATCCCAACGCTAACTAAACGTGTGATTTTCTAGTTTCAACACAGGACACAAGTCTATGACCCTTAAACGCTGTAGAATTTCAATGATTTTATGCCCTCATGCCAAAAACTGTGCATTTGCGTCACCGTACCTGCATTAATGAATTAATTGCACCATTACTGGCTGAGACCACTGGAACTGTTATGGTTCTTCTACCTGAATCACATTTGCGACTGAAAGGGTTTTTTTCCCCTGTTAAATCCCCTCATGGCATAAAGTGATTAGTTGGTGAGCTTTCTACATTCTTCAACTTCAACAAGACTTGCCAAGCAAAGCGCTTACCAACAGCTAATCTTGTTATAGTTTACCATGTATGATTAGACATTGTTGACATTGTTCTTTACAGGCAGACATGTTTTTGCCCAAAAGTTACTTTATTACGTGGGAGCAATAAAATAATTTAATCTTTACTGCATTTTTTTTACAAGCTGCTAAATGTTGCCAAAGATATCCACAACTGATCCTCTCTTCAGGAGAAGTACTTGACATAAAAGGTCACATACACCTTTCAGATATCACATGTGTGAGGTTAATCTGCCATGTTCACTTTTCTGCTTCCTCTCTCTCCAACATGTTAAGTGGGCTCTCACTTCATGTGGCCTGCTTTTCACTTTTTGCACTAACGGCCCTGAGGTGAAACCCAGCAGTGTCCATGAATGTGAAACAGCAATCCGTGAAAAGCAATCAGTCCTTTGGAAAGGATCAGAGATGAGAGTGAAACATGTTTGGTTTCTGTTTCTTTGTGACCTCTGTTGCATGTTTTTCTCATGACGGGAGGAACTTCTGCTGTTCAGGACTTCAGTTCAGGACTGATTTGCATAACTGAAATGTTACAAATGTATTTTATATCTAAACTCATATTAGGTGACATAACTACTTCCTTACATTATAATAGACAAACAAGAGCGACACAAAGCTCCTGATGGGATTTCTGAGTCGAATAAATGCTAAATGAACCATCTATTGATTTTGAAGTCACCCAGTGATATTGATTGGTTGGACCCCGTTTTGCCCTCAGAACTGTCTTAAAGGTACCCTCAGTAATGGATCCTACCTGGAGTCACTTTATCTGGATACACTCACAAAGATGAAAGGTGGTGAAAGTTTATGTGGTGCTTCAGAGGTAAAAATTTAAAACTCTGCAAAATATTTTTTTTATTACCTGATTTATTGCGCAGTATTGGTATTCAAATTGTTAAAATACAGTGTGTACAAAAAAAGTAGTTTTTACAAAAACAGCAGTAAAAAACGTGCTGGCCAGCCGTGACTATTATGGGGTACAGTCTACTATTAAGGATTTTGATCTCTTGGCTGACTAAAACATGCTTGTCCTATAGCGGCTACTGTAGCTCAGTCGACTGCAGTCTGTAATCTACTGACATCTAATGGTGAAGATTTTACACACTGTAACTTTAATTCTTCAACAAGGTGCTGGAAACCTCAGAGATTTTGGTCCATGTAGAAATATTAGTTTTGTTGGCTGCACATCCATGATGTGAATCTCCCATTCCACCACATCTCAGTGGTGCTCTACTGGATTGAGATGTGGTGACTGAAGAGGCCATTTGAGGACAGTCAAACCAGAGAAACCAGTTTGAGATGATTTGGACTCTGTGATACGGTGTGCGGTCATAAAAGGATGGACATGGCCAGCAGCAAAACTCAAATGAGCTGTGGCATTTAAGCAATGCTCATTTGGTTCTGTACTATAGGGCTTAAAGTGTGCCACAACATTACACTACTGTTAGCAGCCTGAATCGCTGACATAAAGCAGGATGGGTTCACGCTGGTGACTGCTGGTGAGCCAGCACGAATTTTAGCCTCAGTTTACTGTTCTTAGCTGACAGGAGCGGCATATAATTGTCTGCTTTAGCCCATCTGCTTCAAGATTCAACATGTACATTCAGAGACACTCATCTGCATACCCTGATTGTAACTAATGGTTATCTGATTTAATGTTGCGTCCCTATCAGCTTAAAGCAGTCTGGCCATTCTCTTCTGACCTCTAGTGACTCGTCATTTTCACCCAGAGAACTTCCATTCACTAGATATTTTCAGTTTTTTAGATCATTCTCTGTAAACCCTAGACATGGTTGTGTGGGAAAATCCAGGTAGCTAAGCGGTTTATGAAATACTCAGATATCTGATACCAACAACCATGACACATTCAAAGCCACTTAAATCGCCTTTCTTCCCTATTCTGGCACTCGGTTTGAACTTCAGCAGGTTGTCTGGACCATGCCTACATGTCAATGAATTGCTGCCATGTGACTGACTGATTTGTGTAATTAAGCAGATGAACAGTGTACCTACTAAAGTGGCTGTAGAGTGCTAGCTGTATTCAATTAAATTCAGTTTTATTTATATTGTGCTAATTCACAACAACAGTTACCTCAAGGCACTTTATATTGTAAGGCAAAGACCCCACGATAATAGAAAGAAACCCCAACGATCAGATGACCACCTATTACCAAGCACTTGACAACAGTGGGAAGGAAAAACTCCCATTTAACAGGAACCCCAAATCCTAACTTATTATCAAAGCTTATAAAATAGTTTTCTGTTCAGAGTGTTTTAGAGAGGTGTCTTCTTGGACATGGTCCCCATAGTTGACATGATTGAACGTTGATTCATCAGTATAGCTGCAAATAAATTATAATGTTGCGCCATAATTGCTAACATGTAAATAAGCAACTATTTGTTGCTTCCCTGTATCATGGTAGAAGTCACCAACATGACATTGTTGTTCCAGAACGGTGAAAGCTACAATACATCAGATATATAAATCCTAAAACACATCTGTCCCCTGCTGTTCAAAAGCAGCACATCAGGCATATTCATTTGGCAGGACACATTATTTACAGAGAACAATAGGATCCCCATTCAAATCTTCAAGCACAAGAAAAATAAACACAAGTTGCATTCAGACAAATGCCAGCAGACGTTAGTCAGCTTATCACCAAGAACCAGACTTTTTTGTGAGGATTATTGCAGCTGACACAGCTCGAGCCTCTTCTTGTTTGTTCTCGTTGAATGGCTGAAGCTCTAAAGTTTCTTTCGCTCAGGGCTTGTGAGGACAGAGCTGCAGAGGGCTACAAAACATTTTTATGTGTGTCTTAGTAGGTGCATTTCTCCATCATCCACTGTCAGCTTCTGAGATTTTTGTTGTGTTGACTATCATGGGGTGCTGTTTATTTCAGGTATGTTTGTGCATGTTACTTCACCTTGGTGCTGTTATTATCTCACTGTCTCTGAGTGTAGCTGAGACTGTTGTGTCTGGGAGGTATTTATATCATCCACTGAGCTGTAGCAATGGATGTGATGATGCAGCAACGAGCATCCGAGGGAGACTATGAAATATTCATAGTTTGAAAGTTACAAGCTTCACCTAAATATTTGTGGTGTAAAAAATTTCCTCGATGAGAATTTCAGTTTTTAAAGCAGACCTCTAAGTCAGCTCTGTAAGGCTGAAGCGATTAGTCAATGGAGTCAAAGTTTGCTGTAATTGTTCTTGATTATTTGTAATGAAACTTCATCTTTTTGAGTATCCATAATTTCAGTTGTGACGTTTTGCTAATTTACATTAAGCAGGTAACTTAAAATCTTTGAGGCCAATCTTTCAGACAAAATAAGATACATGATATATATCATCATCATCCTCCTCTCTTTAAAAAAAAATGCCTAATTTCCTATAAATCCCACTTTGTAAACTTACTTTAAAACCTTAAAAACAAAAAACACTGTAACGTGCAGAATGAGGAATTCATTTTTGTGCTTTGCAATTCAAGTTTCCCGTCATTAGAAACTGGAATGAAACCAATCCCAAATCTGCAGAAGCAGTTTCTGCCTCTCTCCGCATCTTGTCAGACTCCATCAGTTTTGAGCTGTAATAATTTATAAATGATTCAATTATGGCTGATGCTCCTGCTGTCATGATGTGAAAATAATGATTTTTTTTTCTTTAGTGCCACCTACACAGTTACAATTTCTTTCTGCCTCTCCTGCTCTGCCTTCATTTGTTTTACTAATTTCATATTCCATCATCTTCGAGTCCCTGTTGAATACTTCTGCCTCTGTCTGTATTTCTTTGCTGAAAAGCTAATAGTATGAACAAATGAATGTTAAATTGTTACACAATTACCCACATTTGTTTACTGTCACGTTTACTGAATGCAAGTCATAATCAAACAGCTGCCAGTTATTTAAAAAAAAAATCAAATCTATAACAGTGTCAATACAGATAAAGATGATCTACTGTAGCAACACCACACATGCAGAGAGGGCTGCAAAGCCAAATGACTGTGCCATCCTGATACAATGAAGTCCAATTAATTTAGATAAATGAATATCAAATGTTTCATTTTAATAAAACAGCTATTTAATGAATTTGCATATAGTGTTGATTCCATTCCTTTAACCAGTTTGACCAGATTTGTCTCTCACAAACACACAAATACTTTTAACAGACACACTGTGCTGGTGAAGCGCAAACAAAAATAATTTAATTCCACAACAAAAGAAGCAGACTTTCAGCTCCATGCAGCACAGCGACAGATGGTAAAATGGTAAATGGACTGGTACTTATAGAGTGATTTTCTGCTCTAGCTGAGCCCTCAGAGCGCTTAATTTAAGTGCTGTTTACAGATTGTAAACACAACCTGATGTAAGTCTGTTAGTGCTTTTATATTTGCACTCATGAAAAGGTTTCTAAATGCATTCATATTTGTTAATTGGAGACGGCATGTAAAATAATAATCCTGAGGCACAAATTACAAAGTTACCATTACATTATTATTATTGTTATTACATTAATCTTTGTTGGATAACAGATATGTAGATGTTCACGTTTACATTTTTTTTAACTCTTCTCATTCCTTCTGCCCTTTCATCCATTCTAACTAAAAAAAAATAGATTAAATTTCATCTTACATGAAATCTTAAAGTTAAACATAACTTTAATGTTTCAACATCAAGAATAAATTGTCCCAAATTCTGAAGATAAACATTAACCCCTTTCAGCCGAATGTTTACTTCTCTTTATTCAAGCCTGAATAAGTTCTCGTATAATCATTTCATCATTAACAGCTTACACCTGTGAAGACACGCGTTCATTAACCAGTGTGGCTAATGAGCAGCTCGATAAGCGTGCGAAAAAGCTGCGTTACTGTTCTTGTATTAGGGTTTTTTATTTTTATGTATTTATTTTTTTCACGTAAAAGAGCTGCTGCTGCTGTTGAGGAAAAACATCAATATATTATTCAGCTCCTTTTAACCTTTACAAGAGGCATTTAGATGTTAGCAGGCTGATAAACGCTCTGCTTAAATGATGATTCTGACATCTACAGTATGAATGAGAATCTCTGTTTTGATAATGTCCTGAGGATATTTTACCACCATGAAAGTAATCATCTACGCAGACGTAAAGCTGATTCTTTTTTTAAATATATTTTTGCTTTTTACAGTCACCATTTATTACTTCTTGATAATTAGAAAACGATAAAATGACCTGACCAAATTTTGGAAACCACTTTAATTTCTGCTCCATTTTGATTAAAGGGACACAGCGGATCAGTGTGTGTTCATCTGGTTATGTGCACTCTGTGTCCTCGTTCACATAATCATCCTATTTGACACAGTAAACCCTGGACTGGTGCTTTATCCATCTACAGGAACTTTATATGATCCCTGTGGAATACTCTACCTCTTATCTTACTCACTAACACACAATAATTTTTTTTCAAACATATCTCTAGCTCTCTCTCACTCACACACACAGACGCGCACACACACACTCATTCATTCCTGGTTATACTGTCTCGCTCTCTCTCATCCCCCCATGCCTACCCAACTCCCTCCTCCCCACAGCGAGCTGAAGCAGGAGCTGGACGAGGAGGGCAGTCGCTGCCTCCTGCTGTCACGGCAGAGTTGCTTCAACCAGCGCTGCTGCATCCGCTGCTGTTCGCCCTTCACCTTCCTGCTCAACCCCAAGCGACAGTGCCAGGACTGCCACTACAATGTCTGCAAGGCCTGCCGGGTCTTCAACAAGCGGGACAAAACCTGGCTCTGCTCTGCCTGTGAGAAGAGCAGGTAAGGTCAGCGTTGGTGCCTGGAAGTGTTGTGGTGTGTGTGTGTGTGTGTGTGCGCGTGCATGTGTGTTTATGTGTGCCATATACAAGGAGACTAAGTGAGGATGAGAGGCTGAGAGTGACGTCAAAGATTATTAAGGTCTTACTCTGCTGCTGGAGAGATGGATTTAGCGCTTATTACACACAACATAGTCACTAAGATACTGTGCAGTCTCCTTTGGCCCTAACATTTGCACTAATGCTAGATGAGAGTGGAAGAGATGAGATGGAGAGGTGTGCAGCAACATAAAATGGATTTTCAAAGACAGTTTGCTTAATTTTCAGGTTCAGGTTCATTTTCAATTTTCAGGTCTTTTCATGAAGTATTGAACATAACTTCTCTGTTTAATGTTACAGAAATCTTTAAGTGCTCAATAAAGCATGCAACGTTTTAGTTCACACACTGTATTTTACTGTACCGTTTTCCTTTTTTTTTTTAACGCATGATACTTACAGTTTACTCAGTTCACAAACACCACAAAACCTAATGGAAGAAAAACACAGTCTGTGTCGTGATTCAAATTCACTATTCATGAAAGGCTGACATTTGGGGAGTTGACATTTTCTTTTAAAGGACGTGGCTGTTATATATTTTTCTCATGGCTGAGGGGTACAAAGCAAAAAGCTTGTTTCTATGACAAAGTGAGTGCAGTGTTGTAAGGCCTACTGAAAATCCTGCAATCGTAAAAAAGGTCAAGACGTGATCATCATTCAAATGTGTGGAGAACGGCACATCCAGAACACCTTTTTAGACAGGCTCCTAATCAAAAGTGATTGTGTGAAGAAGAAAAAAATGCAAACAAGTGAGTGTGACCCTCAGATTTCTAGTGTCTGAATCTTACAGACTGACAGATTTTTGGGGTTTAAGTGGGAATGTATTTCTGCAGTCATTAGTCACTGCCCATGACCAACAATATGTTAGTCTCTCTCTCAAAACGTCCCTCTCATGTCTGGTCCAGGTTAATACTAAATGCTTGCATTATATACTTCACAATGGCACCTTTTAAAATCGTTAGTATCTTCCAAAAAATTGAAAGACAGTGTAGATTTAAATTTTCAATGTTGCACAAATGGTAACAGGAGTAAAATATATCTGTGGATTAAATTTTTAAGTTTAATAAACATTTGCTCCCTTAAATGCCACTCTGTACTCACTGGATCAGGACTGTGCTGTTGTCTGACCCAGACATTAAAAATGCCACGGGTTACAAAAACAATTCATTAGATAATGCGAGAGTAGAGAGCTGTGGATGACATGCGTTGCCGACGGCAATCATTGTGATAAGTTTACCTACTGATCACAGCAGAGTCTCTCCTGCCACCTGCCTTCTGCTGATCCAATCTAGCCACGGGTGGCTACAGAGATCCAGGCATGCACTGGATGATGTGCTTAGGTGCTATTTTAACTTTTGTATTTACTCGAGAACCTAAAAATAGAACATCCAAACAGAAAAGGGAAAATAAAGGGAAAAATGCACTGTAATAAAAATGTAGTAGTGCTTTGTAAATGTATTTATTTCTTTCCAGTAAGGTGTTATTGCCAGTAGCTGGTAGATAAAACCTGACTGCTCAGGCACCATAGAAGTGCAGTAATGATCTGTGGCATTTTGTGTCTCCTCTGCTTCCTGTCAGAGCACTCACTGTGTACACATGCTTATAGCCACTCACTGACTGGAGGGAACGTCATGGTGACAGGAACATGTTGTCATACAGTCATTATAGCAAAAGCACCAGTGATAGTAATTTTAATCTTAAATAAATAATAAATAAGTGAGTATAGTAACTACATCATGCCTGTACTGCAACGTCACATGCGCAGTCCGAGATTGCATTTCTTCAGGAAACGCAACTTTTGACCACTTTAGACTTATGGGAGGGTGGGTCGGACAGTCATACCACTCCAATTTTCACTCAAAATCTAGAGGCGTGTCAATCCTTATTAACAAGAACATTCCATTTACAGACTCCTCAGGGCGTAATATAATGGTGGTTGGCACGCTGTACACCAGTTGTCCTGGCCAATGTCTACGCACCACATTGGGTTGACAGCTCTTTTTTCATAAATATTTTTGCATGTATTCCCAACTTGGACACACACCACCTTATTCTTGGAGGAAATATGAATAGTGCACTGTCTCCTACACAAGACCGCAGCTCACCTAGGACCAGCGTAACCTCCCAACTGCAGCTCCTCAAAATCCCAATCTCATTTCAAAATTCCACAGCTAGAAATTACTCCTTCTTTTCACCAGTCCATGGGACATACTCCCACATAGACTATTTCTTCCTGGACAAAAGGCTCCTTTCCCTAGTAAGAAAATGTGAATATCAGGCTATAATCAGATCATGCTCCTTTATTGATAACCCTATGTTTACCTACCTCCCACAATAGCTACCACCCTTGGCGTCTTAACACATTGCTACTTTCAGACGAAGATTTCATTAAGTTTATCTCATCTGAAATAACCTTCTTCCTCAAACACAACCAGACCCAGAAATGTCCTCTTCAACAGTGTGGGAGTCAATAAAGGCATAAATGAGAGGGCAAATAATATCATATACTGCTCAACAAAGAAAGATTCATAATATGAAGCTCGAACAGGTAACAAATGATATCCTCAAGTTGGATGCAACACTCGCTGCCACCCTATCAAATGATCTATTCAAATGGCGACTAACACGTCAAACAGAGTTCAATCTGCTTTCAGCAAGGCTCATTGAAAATGTAATTAATAAATCACAAAGCAAAATATATGAAGGTGGTGAAAAGGCAGGGAAGATTCTTGCCTATCAGCTACATCAGAAGGCTGTGGATAGAACAATACCTGAAATAAAGCATGAATGGAGCACCAAAAAAAAAATAGACCAGTCAGATCAACTCCTGCTTCCACAGACTTTATTCAAAACTGTACGAGAGTGAATCTCTTGGCGACTGCAATTTGTTCGACTCTTTCTTTAAAAGAATGAATTGCCCCATAATTGATGACAAACTCACATCCAATTTGGACAGA
>VUQJ01045260.1:11877-28008 GCA_015108635.1 Andinoacara biseriatus | reverse complement strand
AGGAGCTCAGCAACAGCAAACCCCGACAATGTGTGGACAGCCAGCCAGCCAGTCAGCGGGAAAAAAAAAAAAAGTAAAAAAGTTGGCCCCTGCTGAAGTTTTCAAGGTCACTGACCATCAACAGCCTCTCCAAATTGTGTCCCCGCCGGCTGCCCTACTGATGAGATTTCAGTCTGTGAAAAGCATTGCAGCAGTGCTGCTGCAACAGAGTCTAATTCCAAGTAACAGTTCCTTCTTTTTATATCTCAGAGACAAAATTCTCAATAATTCTCATTTATACTTGTAATTTTAATACGCACACAAAATGCTTTTTTTGTCTTTAAATGAATCCAGTGTTATCAGAGCATCTCCTATTGTGATGACGGACCTGTAGGGTCAAAAACTGCCTTCATTTCTGACTATAATTATGCCCCATTAAAAGGATATTAATGCAATGGATTTCAGCACCTTTCTTTACATAAAAGAGCCTCAGGATTTACTCTCTTCATGTTGTAATTCTTTTCATCTTCGAAACTATGTGACGGTTCCTGGGCCTTAGTTCATGGGAAAGAGAGCAAATGTTTGCCTTTTTATGTCTCACAAAAGTCTTTCCTATTACCTCTTGCCAGCCGCCTTCTGAGATGATGGTACATATCAGATTTACCGTTTTAGGCACTTACTTATTGCAGTGATGCAAATAGCCTCTCTAACTACCCAAAGTATCACTTTGCTGCTTTCAGGTTTTCTTGCACCAGGATCAAGGTTTGGAAAATCGTGTTTGTCG
This sequence comes from Andinoacara biseriatus, assembly GCA_015108635.1. Classification (NCBI taxonomy): domain Eukaryota; kingdom Metazoa; phylum Chordata; class Actinopteri; order Cichliformes; family Cichlidae; genus Andinoacara; species Andinoacara biseriatus. Next base: position 27,245 of record VUQJ01045260.1, on the reverse strand, counting down.
CCCACATTGCTCCTCCAGGAGGTGTTACATCCCAGCTGCTTCAGATTCAGGCTTGAATTCACTTTTGGGTCCTTATTATCCCAAATGCGCAGAGGTACAACAATAATTATTTGCCTACAATATTTAGCGAAGAAATGAGCTCACCATTAATGTTTAAATTGGTCTTTCTTTGTAAACATCGACCTAGTCGTGTGCCAGTTGGGTTCTAAAGGATGCATTTGGCTACATTTAGCTGAAAAGATCAATACCAGATATTAGCTGAGCGTTGCTTAGTAAAAAATATGGAATCAGCAATATCATTCCTATTAATAATACTGTATGTAATTACTATGGAAGAAGAAGGGGAGGTCAGGATGCTTTATAATACAGCCTGCATCCCTAATAACAATTCCAAGAAAGAACTGTTTTTTCCTCTAAAATAACTCAAAGTTACTTGCAGTATGTAATCATTAGTAACCAGTAATTTTAGGTACTGAAAACCGTAAATTCAGAAGCATTACATGATAGTTGTTGGGAAATCACAGGCTGTATTATGAAGTGCTACCTTACATTCCTGCTTCCTCACGTATCCAGAAGAAGACGACACCTATAAATCTTATCCTGCAGCTGATACTGCATTCGCAGCATCGTAGTGTTTCCAATAGCACATCTACTGACCGGCCACTTTGTTAGGTCTCGTGCGCACTCTATAGCTGCCTCAACACCACATTTTAGCCATTCTTTGTCTATAAAAACTATTTTACACTCTTCCTCAACTTTTCTGCTTTTGCCAGAAATGGGGCTTCATCAATGTGGACTCTGTTCTCTTTTGACAGTAAAAATAAAGGCTCTATTTTAAATTTACACCCCTCCGCTTTCATCCGAGCTCATCATTCAACTTGACGAGCAGACTTTTTGAGCAGCAGCGTTGTCGTCTCCGGCTGTCATCTGATCCGTATGTGGCCTAATGAGTAATAGGCAAATATGTCTGCGATGCCTTTTTTTTCTCTCCCCTCATCACACCTCACTTTAATGAGTGTGAAAAAAAAAATCACTAGTCAATTATCTAAATGTGTTATAATAAACTCACAACACAGACCACTCTATTTCACAGTTTCACACATTATTAGCAGCAAAGTTGTGTATCCGTCCTTTCAAAATGCTCTGACCCGCGTGCCGATGAGAGTGTCAGCATGCAGGAGCCCACATTTGACCCAGGCACTTATTTCAAGGTAAAACACGACTACCTTAATCAGACAGGTGAGACAAAATGAAGGTAAAACAAACAAAGTGTCTTAGTGAGGTCACTGAAAGCTAGCACACCAGTTTCCAATTGATATTCTCTTTTTTTGTGTTTCAGTGATGGTGGAAGAAGAGCAGTGTAGCTGTAATACATCGGCCCCAAATCTCCCATTCAACTCAGTCAAAATGTGGTCAACTATCAGAGCATATATATATAAGCATAATAAAACCTCTCAGTGGCACCTCACACACTGCGGATGGGGGCATCCTGTTAGAAATCGCTCCCATCAGGAAATACATTTGATAAAGGCGATACGGCAATTTGGAGCGATGCTTCCCGCCAGGTTCAGCCTGGACAACCTCCTGATTTGGAAGACACGGGGGGGGGGGCTGGTTTGGGTTGGGACCAAAAATGGATATCATGCACGACAGTCGCTCATTTCATCTCATAAAGACTGTCGTGATAAACGAAAACCACTTCAGTCTGATGGTAAGACCAGCATTTTAGAGCTGTTTTCAAGCCTTTTACAACGGTTAGATCTCTGCCGTGAGGTTAATCAATAGCTGTGTCCAACTGTAGACGTGACTTTGTATGACTTTCAAATGAAGTAACACTGGGCACTCTGATACTGACAACTTCAGTTGCCAAAGTACTCTAAAAGCAAATTTCACCTTAGCAGCCACCTTGAAACACCTCCAGGCACTTACAGTATGAAGGGAGGTTTTTTGAAAACATTATTGTCTAGATCAGGGGTGGGCAAACCATGGCCCGTGGGCCACATCCGGCCCTTTGGTCTTTTAAATCCGGTGCACCGAAGATTGGTACAGAATTGCCCAAATCAAATCATATCATAATTCTGACTGATGTCGAGGATTCTGAGAATTGCTTCAACAAAACTAACAACAAAACTAACACCAGACTTCGATGCACTGGCAAAAACAACACTGTTCCCACGAAAAGTAAATGTAAGTATTAACACTGCGATGCCTTTTTTTTTATGTTTATGCTTGATATGTGCGCATCTGGTGCTGGCCTGGCCCGTCTGTCTAAATTCAAAAAGTCAGTGTGGCCCCAGGACCAAAAAGTTTGCCCACCCCTGCTCAACTTTAATTTCAACGGTTACATGTACGTGAATATCAAATCAGCCAATCGCCTTGCAGCAACTTAACGCATGGAAACAGAGAAAGGTGTGAAAAAGAGAAAACATCAGGTGAGCTGCAGTTCTCTGGGGGAAAACGCCTCGTTGATGATGAATGGCCAGACGTCTTTGAGCTGACAGGAAGGCAACAGTAACTTAAATAATCACTCGTTACAAAGTATGCAGAGGAGGATCTCTGACCACACAACACTTTAAACACCGAAACAGCTACTGGAAGGGTAGTCTTCGTAAGATGAAGTCTATCTAAGCTAGATAAGTGGCGAGGTTCAACCAGACCTTAGAAACCGTAGCGGACTGAGTAGGTTAATGACCTGGTGATGACTGGAGAGAAGAAGAGAGATGTTGGTGAGCGGGGCCACGCCTTACTCTGCAGGGGGAAGCGTGGTCAAAGAGCCAGAAACACACCTGCACGTGACAGAGAGAGGCAACAGATAGAGCGAAAGAGGGCGGGTCAGAACCTAAAAGCACCAGAACCACAACTGAATTTAGCATAAGCAACATGAAAGCGTGGATTCATCCTGCCTTGTGTCAACAGTTCAGGTGTTGGTATACTGCAGACTACCTGAGTATTGGTGCTGATCACGTCCATCCTTTTAGAACCAGCGTACACATCTTCTGATGGCTGCTTTCACCAGGATGATAAAAGTTCAAATCGTCTCAAACTGCTTTCTTTAACATGACAATGACTTCACTGTAGTCACCGTACTCCTTTGGGATGACAAATCTGCAGCTACTGTGTGATCCTAACATGTCAATATGGACCAAGATCTCTGCACAGACCTTCAACAAGGTGAATCTATGCTATGAAGAATTAAAGCACCACCTTCTTTGTGACACGTGTCATTGCTTGGGGAGCAATGCATAGAAAAATGATTTTATAACTCCATAATCAGCTAATATGACACACTGATCATTGTGCATGTGCAGCCAGCACCACACGTCGTTCTGTGTCGCCGCCATCGTCTTTGAGTTTTGTTGAATTAAATGTTCTCATCCTCACAATAGGCACTACTGTAAAGATTATGGGACATCTTTTTAACTGCAGCCCCCTTTAAAAAGATCTTGTGATAACACTAAATAAGGCATTAAGTTTTCATTATCATTTTATATTTAAACAAATGACCTCTAATTATTGTCGAGTGAGCATTGAGGTAAAAATGTTAACTTTCTAGCCTTGTTGGAGACAATCTAGTCTCTTAATGGCATCTCAGTAAGTCGCTTTGAAATTGATCTATAATCTATTTGGCACAGTAAATACCTCATGAATTGCTAATACAATTAATTGGGGATTTACCATGACTGAGGAGTGATCGGTTCTAAAAGCTCGGAGGTTACGGGGGTCTGTGGTTGCGTCTGTTTATCTGTGGTTCACTTCATTAGCATCACTGTTTTTGCTCAGGGAGACGTGATTGAGAGTAGTGACAGCGCAGCATCTCTTTTCATTTGACATTAGACAGACAGATGGGCTCCGGTTGCTGTCCGGGCTGGCAGCCTGATGCCCACCGCCAGCATCCATCAGGATCGGTTTAACATCAGTCTTTTCCCCGCTAACCTACATGGCCATGAGAAATGGGCCAAAACTGCCCTCAGAGCAGCCCCTGGGGCTTCCATGAATCCCAGCTTTCCTAATTCTGCTACCCAGCTCTTCTATCTCTCTCTGAGACATACTGGGTTAGATCTGAAAAAGAAGAAGAAAAAAAAATACACATGTTGAGGTGAAGGCCAGATATTGTAACTATGGGCAGAAGAGCAAAAATAACAGAGATGAATCATGAGTATGATCACATGGAAGCATAATCTGTTATATTTATTAAAGAGTGACCCTGTCAATTCATGCTACTTTTCAATTTTTTAAAAAAGAGCAGTATGGACAGGCTACTGGGCCATAATAAGCTCAGTCTCTTTGTATGGTTTCAATGTAGGCTTCTGGTTTGAAACAAGGCACAACAACAATGATCTGTGTTGCCATTCAAAAGAGGGAACTTCAAAGAGACTCATTTTCTCTTGCCCAGCTGCACTGTGGCTCGCTGCCACAGGCCAATGGTTATAATGAGTTTGGGGAAAAAAAGCATTTTGGAATAGACAGCTAGGCAGACTGCAAGCTACTGTACAGTGTCTCAAACTGATCATGAGATGTTATCATGAACAAGAAAGGGGCATTAAAAACACCTTATACATCGCCAGTAACATAATAGCTGTATTGGTAATAGCCTCCTAAATGTCACATGAACATCAATATTTTAATGTAACATTTAAAAAAAAAAAAGAGAGATCTTTCTCACAATATTTGTTTCTGTTTTTACAATATTTGCAAGTAAAAAATTTTTAATTTTAGCTCATTAAATCAATAAACAACAAACTTTGATTTACAAGAAGTTAATATAGTGTGACGATAAAAAAGCTCTGTTGTCTCTCCAGGCAGAATTTTTGGCTATTTATGTTTATGATAAAACATAAAATGATGATGACCTGACATGTGGAAAGATGATAACATGTAGCAGGAGAGAAAAAGGTGCAACATGCAACGGGGATGATCGCACTCTTAAGAGTGATTGTCAGGGAAAGTCATTTCAAGAGCCTGGGAAGCTTCATGGGAGTGAACTGAGGCTGGTGTCAATTCACTTCAATTCAATTTTATTTATATAGCACCAAGGTGCTTTAGACTGTATGGCAAAGACCCTACAATAATACAGAGAAAACCCAACAATCACACAACCCTCTATGAGCAGCACTTGGTGACAGTGGGAAGGAAAAACTCTCTTTTAACAGGAAGAAACCTCCAGCAGAACCAGGCTCAGGGAGGGGCAGAGAGACAGGACAGGACTTCTTTGAGCAGTCTAGTAGGAATGAGGTCTAATGCATGTTTATGGTTTGGATGAAGTAACTATTGAAGTTAAGTTTGAAAGATCAATTGTAGAGAAAGAATCTAAACAAATACCAGCAGTGTTGAAAGCAGCTAAACATGCAGATAAGTCCTTGAGATGATTTTGAAAATTTTTTTTCTCTGTCTAAAATTTTATTTGTGAAGAAATTCATGAAGTCCTTACAAGTCAAAGTGAACGGAATACTCGGCTCTACAGAGCTCTGACTCTTTGTCAGCCTGGCTACAGTGCTGAAAACAAACCTGGGCTTGTTCTTATTTTCTTCAGATCAATAGTGAGATGTCCTAGCTTTACGGAGGGCGTTTTTAAATTTTTTATATAGAGCAGCAAACTCTTTTTCCAGGCTAAATGAAGATCTTCTAAATCAGAGAGTCTCCAGCTTACAGGTTATCTCTCATGGTCCTGGGTCTTTGCTCAGTGTTTTTCAGTCTTTGAGATTCTGTTACTGTTAAATTTCTTCTTTGTTTCTTAGTTTTCTTGTTGTTTAGTTCTTCATCGTTGTATTTCCTCAGTTCCTTGTTGCGTGGTCCCTCATTAATGTGTGTCTCTCTGCCCTTTGCTCTCATCAGCTCCTCAGCTCTGTTCCCTAGTTCTTTCCCCAAGTTTTGGGTTTTGTTATTCCTGTAAATAGTTAATATTAAAGGGGACATTATCATGCAAAATCCACTTTTCTAGCCCTTAAATACATTTTGTTGTGTACTTTGAGTGTCTAGCACTGCAGGAAATATAAATGTATTCTCTCCCAGTGCTGTGTAGATATCTTTATATTCTTTTTGGGTCATATTTTTCAGTCTGTTCAGTTTTCTCTATTCCCTGTTATGTTTTCTTGTCTATTACGTCACAGTATTTGTTGTGGAACTGCTAAACAAGGGCATGAAATTCCTGCTAACCAATTTCAATAATCCGCCATTTTTTTCTTGCAGCAACTTTGTAGTCCAGTTCAGTTCTGCCGAAGTTGCAAGTAGACAAGTCAAAATGTTCGGTTGTTTGGTGTATTAACCCACACGATTCCTTAAGAAAGCCTCAGAGCCTCAGAGCCTCTTCGAAGTGCCTGTTTCTCTGTTGGTAGCTAATTGTATCACTGCTATCAAACTACAAAAATGGCTGAATGGGGTGGAGTGGAACGCTCTGCGACCTGGAGAGGGGCGGGGTGTGAAATGTCTCATTCACCCACCACACATTCAGACCACACCAAAACGAGCTGCTCTAAGACGCGCCTCAGAACACGTGTAAAAGAGGGGTCTGTGGAGCTACAACGAGGAATTCAGACCAAAGCATTGCAATTCTACTTTATATAGACCACAAGTGAATGATTTATATATGAAAAGGAAGGATTTAAAAGCGCCACATGCGCCCTTTAAAGCTGAATTTTTAGTTGCTTCCTTTTGCTGCCAGCCTCTTGGTTACCCCCTGATGTGCTTTGCTTCTGGCCAGCCCTCAGAATTGTTCCATCTGCTGCTGGCCATCTGACAGTCCCCGGACAGCCTCCACCAATGGCTTCTCCATGTCTGGTCCGGGGTGAAGTTTCTGCAGTTTGTGAAGATTTTGGGTGCCATGTCATCTCCTGGTATCGGTAGTAGCCAATACCAGTACCTGGTCAACTCTGTTTTATCAAGACAAAAGTCAACACAGTATCTTCAAGGATGATATCCTTTTCCAGCAGAACACATGCAGGATTTTATTGTCTTTCCATGGTGCCAAAACTAATACCAAATAGTTTAAATAGTTTTAATAGTTTAATAGTTTAGGCCAACCAACTTACCTAACCTGAACTCCAAAGAGAATCAGGTTCAGATCAACAGGAAATGCTGAAAGTTGGTGGAAGAACAATGGACACAATGCCAAAAGTATTCGCCTGTCTGCCTTTTGAACTTCAGTGACATCCCATTCTTAATGCATAGGGTTCAATATGATGTCAGCCCACCCTCGACCATTGGATTGCCAGATGGAGAAGATGATTCATCACTCCAGAGAACACGTCTCCATTGCTCTAGTGTCCAATGGTGGTGTGCTTTACACCACTGCATCCAACGCTTTGGATTGCACTGATTGATGTAAGGCATGAATGCAGCTGCTCGGCCTTGGAAACCCATTCCACGAAGCTCTCTTTGTACTGCTCTTGAGCTAATCTGAAGGCCACATGAAGCTTGGAGGTCTGTAGCGATTGGCTCTGCAGAAAGTTGGCGACCTCTGCGCACTATACTTTCTGGTGAGCTGTGCCATGCTAAGCTCTTATACAGCAGGCAAGACTTGATCAACATTGTACTACAAAGCTGCTCTCCAGTTACGTGCCACTTTCATTGCACTCATAACATTCCAGCAGACATCTCCGGACCACCTCATTCAGAAGGAAATTCAATCCCACTACAAAAACTATGAACGCTTGGCTTAAAAATGTCCTCTCCCAGTTACAGGACTGCTTCATGAGCACAGATTGGAGTATGTTTGAGAATCCATACCTGGAATTGTCGTTTTTCACATTGAACTCCAGATTAAAGATCACAATCCTGCCTTCAGAGCAGGAGACAAAGCATGATACAGCCAACCTGAAAAAGGGCATCATAGTAGCCAAGGAATCATACAAACAGAAAATTGCAACATCTCAACTGTTAAAGCCGATGCTTCACTGGCTGAGGAACTGAGTAGTATTTTTGTAAGGTTCGAGACCAGTAGGCCATCAATCCTTCCCCCAGCCTACAGCAGCACCTCAATGACCCTTCGCCAACATCTACAGGGCGAATTGCTCCACTGAGGACACCATCACCCTCGCCCTCGCCCTGAAAAACGTGGTATTCCTCCTGTTACCAGGTTTCATGATGTTCTGCTTGAACTTCCAAAATTTTGAATGAGATCAATACAAAGGCCAACACCAGAAAAGTATTTAGAAGAACAGAATCAATAGCCGTTCCTCTAAATGGTGACTTCAGAGATGAATTAAATTCTAAGACCATCCCAGCTACGAGTAAAAATGAAAAGCCTTTATTCTTCACTGTTAAAACCTGGAGGTACTTTTCTCCGTGAACGCCTTGTGTTCCTCTTTTAAATCCATCACTACAGGTTTGATTGATTTTCTTCTAAATTTATTCACTTATATTTACTGTGGAGGGAAAGAGATTTTTTTTCCGAGTCTCATCTTAGCTGCTCTTTTGTCTGGCTCAAAGGCAGCAACCTCTTCCACATGTTTGTTTTGGGATTTCATGCCTCACATGTACTCATTAAGCTTTATTTATCATGCAGTGAGCTGTGAGCCCTTTAAACACTTGCCCCGGCTCTACCATTTTGCCATGATTACACAATTTGTTGATACTCCAGTTTCCTGGACACCCCCAATTGCAAATATGGATTTGTGTAGGAGTTGACTATCTGGCTGCTAACATTTTGCTTATTCTGTCTCACTGGGTGGGATGATGCATGATGTCAAGGACATGCATGTGCCTCTTTGTGATGATTTTGAAGCTCTCTTCTCTGATTTTGAATCTCCAACCCAGCAACTGCTAATAGGAAAGTGGAAATTAATCTTTTTTCGGTCAGTCCCTTTCGGGGTCACCACAGCGGATCATCTGCCTCCATCTCATCTTGTCTTTGCCTCCTCTTCTCTCACACCAACCCTCCTTCACTGCATGCATGAATCTTCTCTGTAGTCTTCCTGGTTTCCTCCTGTTTTCCAGTATATCCACTATGCCTTTATATGTCCAAACCATCTCAGCCTTCACTCAAAAAATATTCATGCCCCACAATGCTTAAGTAATGGTCTTAAGTAATTTGATTACATGCAAACTTCCATGTAATTTTGTTACATAAGTACAATGTAAAATGTAATTTTACTTGATTGGAGCAGATTCACTTGATACCAAGCTTATTTCCCCTAATGCTTAATTGAATAAACACACCTTTGATTCATTTCAGTTGTATTTTATTTTGCTTCATATTTATGAGGGCCAAGAATAATTTATTTGAGTGTTGCTTCTCTATGTCCAGACCTGAGCTATGTTTTAATTTCTAATCTTGGTAAAACTAGAAAAGAATGAGGATTGCAAACGTATATTTCTGTCTGCTACAGCGCCTTAACCCACTGTACATGTCTCCCTTTCATGGTTCATTTAATATAACTTCCCATGGCAGCCAGAGCTCATAACAAAGCACTTTCCCCCAGTTTTGACACATCTCTGCTTGAAAATCTCTTTTAGCTGCACCCTTCCCGAATAAACCACCTCTACTAGCACCCTGCTGGTTTTTAAGGGTGTTACTTTGTCCCTCGTAGGTTTTCTGGGGTCAAGACCAAAGCTTCCCCAGTGCCTTTGAACTTGGTTCCCACTTCCCTCTAAGTGTCAGCGGCACTTGGAGTTGCTGTCCTCATATTAAAGACCGCAGCAGTTGAAAATACAGTACATAGAGTTCACAACAGTAGCATTAAGCTGCTGAGTATAACAAACTGCCTAGACATAGATTAGCCTAATCAGAAGTTTTAATGTCCAATGCCAATGTTTAGTGACAACAGACAAAAATAGTTCCTTTATTATTCAATTCAATTCAATTCAATTCAATTCAATTCAATTCAATTCAATTCAATTCAATTCAATTCAATTCAATTTTAGTTGTATAGTGCTAAATCACAACAAACAGTTGCCTCGAGGTGCTTTATATTGTAAGGTAAAGATCCTACATACAGAGAAAACCCAACAGTCAAAACGACCCCCTATGAACAAACTCTTGGCGAAAGTGGGAAGGAAAAACTCCCTTTTAACAGGAAGAAACCTCCATCAGAACCAGGCTCAGGGAGGGGCAGTCATCTGCTGCGTCCGGTTGGGGCTGAGGGGAGAGGGAGAGGACAATCGTATCAATTTGCCCTTTTATTTTCCAGATCTTCTGGCCGTAGCGCTGGCTTGCAGGTAGAACAGGTTGTCTGCTAACAGGAAACATGGTGGTTCCATCCCCAGCTCCTGTATGTGAAGTCTTTACACTAAAACCGCTTTAACACCACAAACAGAGTTGAGAGATGTACCACAGTGGCCCTGATTAGCAGAGGTGAAGCCTAACGATAGTAAATCAGTTGTAGAGCTCAAAAACTTTTGTTTTTCCTGCTGAGTTTGGGCTTTATAGCATAGAAGTGTATGAGGACTCCAGTCATAAAGGCTTAGAGAGCAGTTGGCGACTGTCACTCTGTGACACCAAAAAAGTGTTTCATCTCACAAAGTGATTTGTGTGTCATGTGATTTTTATTTTTATTTTTTGTAGGGTTTGGTTCATGCCCCATTGCTCCTATTACCATTGCGCCTACAGACACTAGCGTGTCATCTCTAGTCTTCAGCAGATTTAAATTCCTCCAGACATCCTTCCTATATACACTGCTCAGACATTAAGGGACTCCCAGTAGATTCCAAACAACGGCAGTTTTTTGGAAGCAAGCCAAGCGGAGACAGCCGTCTGGGTTTCCTGTGCGTCTTTTATCCCGGATCAAACAATCAGACATGAAACATGTGGGAGCGGTGTCTCTTCTGCTTATTGCTCCCTTTCTGGGAAAAAGCTGAACAGGCTATAATGATTATTCAGACTGTTTCTCCAGACGTGCTTGAAGTGACAGTCCAACTCATCTCGCGGCACCTGCTGAGACAGGGTTGTATATATTTAGGAGCAGGTGATCCTTTTTACCCCTGATACACTGCAGCTTTTTTTTTTTTTTTGCTTATCATTTCATTTAGCAAGCAGGCAATTTTCACATGGTTATTGCAGCTGTCATATTGTCCATAAATTCCCAGACAGAAAGGAGGCTTATTCATCCCTGAAACTTAGTCTGATGGGCTAACTATCATTGGAGCGTGTGCAGTGTGGTAATGAGCCAAGAGCTGTTTGTGCTGCAGGCTTCCTGCAATCTCAACTCTACAGACAAAGAGCCACATATATGTGTGTTTAACTTCAGGTGTTTGAGGGGTTTAAAAAAATGAAACTTTTACGAGCAGATATATCAGGGGTTTATCTCCATTCTGTTGATAATTGCATTTACCCTCTCAGGTCCCCTGTCATTCATTCAGTCTAATTAGCTCTCCTGACCCTCTAAGCATGGCTGTGACCTCTTCATCCTGAAGAGGCTGACTTCTGCCTCATCATTTTGACTGTTGGCAGACAACCAGCACCGACCAGTGTGCATCGTTCTTGGGCCAATACGTGCCCCCAATATTTTCAAGAGATTTTCCCTCAAGTGAATTAATACCTTACCAGATTTATTGTCCCAGGAAAAGCCTATGTACCCTGCATGTAGTCCACATATTTGTATTTAAACCAACTTGTAATACAAAGTGAGTAGTGCAAAACTGCCACTGGCCAGCCCTGCAGAATGCACCCAATTAATTGGTAACTCATTGACAAGCACACTACTATGGAAAGACAATTGTGTCTTGTGATTTCAGTTGAACAATGGGCCTATTTAAAGCTGACTGCAAGGCTTGTCGTAAAGGAGAATTAATGTTTGAATTAATCAGCACCTAGCTTTGCTTTTCTTCCTCTGTGATTTAGTGTCAGCGGGAAGAAGCCGGGCATAAAGTCATAACTCACAAATTAATCATTTATAATCATTCATTTCACTTTCTGGCAAACTGCAGTGAAAAAAAAAAAAAAGATCATGCCCTGATAAGATTTTTAAATGGCATGTTTTTCACCATCCTTTATCTTTAGAAATAAAGTCATGGCTTGGGGTTTACTGCAGTGTTGCAGTATGAGGCCGTTCGAGAACTTAGAGTAGCTGGTGTTCGCACAGGTTACAAGTGAAGCCCAGAAGACATCTCTAATGTGACTGTAATCCTCTGTGGCTTCAGCACAAATCACACTGTATGCCCCGAGCGCGCAGTGGTAATTTTTATATACACGTGTAACATCCTGCAAGGAAGATGTCCCCTTCATGAGCCCCCCTACCCACTTTTAAACAACTCAGGGGAGAAAGTCTGTTAAATGACGTCACATCCAACATTTCCCACACCCCAGAGGTTTGGACGACGTATCAATTTGGTCCTCGCCCTCGAGGGTTGACTACTGATGCAATGTGATGTACTTCTTTTCTGTTATTGCTCTCATCTTTCACAGTGCACCTCTCTCTGACACTTGCCACAAGCTGTGTTTTAATGGGGCAGATCCACTGAGATGAGATGAGTGGTGCTCGATTCTGACCAGAGCAGGGTTAAACGAGGGGAGCCACCGGTAAACGTGGTTTCACCATCACCGACAGAATAAAAATGCACTCATCTCGAGCTTGAAGCACAATTACATTTTCACAGGAAACAGCAGCACTTGTGTTATATACTCGTTTTTAATTTGAGTGTCAAAAAAGTCAAATGATGGATTTTTTTTTTTTAAAATAGTGCGATGATTGCCATGGCTGAGGTTAAAAAGCCAGAAACATAAACCCACGCCCATGGGGTTTTTCATTGTTTAAGTCATTGTGACCTCACCTGTAATATTTTCACAACTCCCGACTGGAGAATTAGGACCACCTCCTCTTTATCTCCTTAGATAAAAATAATTTGAAGTGAGGCAGTAGCTGAAACAAAAACTCAGTGAGGCCATGGAAACAGACTTCTGGATTGCCTTGAAGCGATTCTGGTAAACCACCAGGTTAGGCAACCTTCTGTAGAGGAAGTAGAGTCTGGGGACGAGGGGGATGACTCGCCCATCACTGGGGATAAGGTCACTGAAGCAGTTAAACAACACCTTGGTGGCAGGGCCCCTCGGGTGGATGACATTGTTGACACACCTCTGCAACGTCACGTGGAGCTCTGGGGAGGTGGTCCCCATCTTTAAGAAGAAGAACCAGAGGGTGTGCTCCAGCTGTAGATGGCTCACACTCCTCAGCCTTCCTGGAAGTTCTATGCCATGGTCCTGGAAAGGAGAGTTCATTTGCTAGTTGAGCCTCAGATTAAAGAGGAACAATGTGGGTTTTACCTAGTTGTGGAACACTGGACCATCTATTTATCCTCTCAAAGATTTTTCAGTGTGTGTGGGAGTTTGTCCATCCAGTCTACATGTGTTTGGAGAAGTCATTCGACTGCATCCCTCAGGGTATCCTGTGGGGGGTGCTGCAGGAGTATGGGGTGTCTGGGCCATTGTGGCAGGACATTCAGTCCCTGCAGAACCACAGTAAGAACTTGGTCCGCAATGAGTCGGATCATTTCCTGTCGGTGTTGGGCTTCTCAGGCCCTTTGTCACCAAATTTCTAGCCAAGAGGTGGAAGGCTTCAGCTTTGGTGAGCTCATAATCTCATCTCTGCCTTTTGCAGATAATGTGGTTCTGTTGGCTTCATCAGTTGGTGGCCTCCAGTTCGCACTGGAGTGGTTTGCAGCTGAATGTGAAGCAGCAGGCACGAGACATGCTGGAGAGATTATATCTCTTGGCTGGCCTGGAAACGCCTAGGAGCTTCCCCATATAAGCTGGAGGAGGCGACTGGAGAGAGGAACGTCTGGGTTTCTCAACTTGGGTTCCAGATAAGCAGAAGAATATGGATGGATGGATGGATGGATGGATGCATGGATGGATGGATGGATGGATGGATGGATGGATGGATGGATGGATGGATGGATGCATGGATGGATGGATGGATGGATGCATGGATGGATGCATGGATGGATGGATGGATGGACGAATGGTTGGATGGATGGATGGTGTGGATGGATGGATGCATGGATGGATGGATGCATGGATGGATGGATGGATGGATGCATGGATGGATGGATGGATGGATGGATGGATGGATGGATGGATGCATGGATGGATGGATGGATGGATGGATGCATGGATGGATGCATGGATGGATGGATGGATGGACGAATGGTTGGATGGATGGATGGATTTACTTTTGATGACTTCTTGAAATTGTAGGTGTTCACTACAGAAAGCTAACTATAGGTTAGCACTGTAAAAAGTCAAATTACTTTGTACATCATGTTGGCCATTGAGAAACTCCAAGCAATGAAATTATAACATCTGTATTGTTAGAGGTCCATTGTATATAATAGGTGGAAGAAGCCTATAAATGCTCCAGCATGTCCTGAGTCTGCTCTCGTTCTCGTCCTCCTGGTAGAACGTGACTAAAACAGATCACCTAGCAGGGTCCAGGAGGCTTCCCACCTCAACTTTTGTATTTTATGGCCCCATTCAGGGTTAAATGGAGAATAAACAGAGTAGCCGTTAGGTTTTGGCTACTTTGTGACCAACAAGTTGCTACCATGTGATTGTGCAGTATACTAAATTTCTTAGTCAGATTTCAAAATACCTCAATGGGAATGGTCATTACAGAGCTCCAAAGCAGGACTTCATAGCGGTGGGAGCAGTCATAGAGGCCACGTCGATTTTTATATTCAGTCTTTGTGTGTATAAAGCAGTACCTGCAAAACATACTGTAAAAACATGTACCACTAGCCAGTGAGTTACAGGTCATACTCAGTCAAGTAGCTATCATAGTAAACTCTGAAGCGCATTCAAGTAAGCAAGTCTTATAAATATAAGTTTACTTTGTAAGAATATGACTGTATTATTTCTTCTTTGAAAGGTCACCGACACAGCATGCAAATGTTTTCATCCTTTTATCAGATAATACTCACTTCCTTCTGCTATCCTCCTCTGCAGAGATATATGGATGCTTCAAATGAAAATGTAGCCAACTCAGTGAAACGTGCCAAGCTACAGCTTTTGGAGCTGTAAACACAATTATAAATCTGGGGCTCCATCTGTTTTACTTATCTAAGTTTTACTCAATTAAATGAATGATTCCTTCTGGTCCGAATGTCCTGAAAAGTATCAGCTTTCTAAATGTTTTTCCTCCTTTTATTTTTCTTAGCTGCGTTAGTTGAATTATTTCAGCTACAGGGCTCAGCTCCTAATACACGAGTTCAACACTAGTCCCATCAAAACTGTAACATTACACTTTTACATCTCGTCTCAGAGGGCCCTGTGGGGTCCGGCGTGGCACGAACCTGCCATCTCTGTGGACCGGCTCAATCAGGAGCTGACCTTTCATTATCGTCTGTACATCATCAGCGAGCTTTGGGGCACTGGGGAGAGCTGCTGCGCCAAACTTCCAGATTTTTTTTTTTTTT
Organism: Andinoacara biseriatus; assembly: GCA_015108635.1. Taxonomy (NCBI): domain Eukaryota; kingdom Metazoa; phylum Chordata; class Actinopteri; order Cichliformes; family Cichlidae; genus Andinoacara; species Andinoacara biseriatus. The sequence goes on along the minus strand of VUQJ01045260.1, from coordinate 11,903 downwards.
TTTTATTGTTTTTTTTTTCTTGGAGA
>VUQJ01045259.1:11968-28341 GCA_015108635.1 Andinoacara biseriatus | reverse complement strand
TGTTAGCTGAAGATTTTTTGGGACGTAGCGGAGTTTATGGCTCTTTTTTTACCTAAGAAAAGAAAAGAAAAGAAAAGAACCATGCACCGTGAAAGGAACATCATCATGAAGTATAGGTAATTTCAAGCATCCTTATCTGACACTGCCCCCAGCTCCTTGGGACCATTTTTGCCACCTATGTGTAGAGTGAGAAAGTCCAGTATGTTGCTTTGAAGCGATTAATCTTTGCTTGAATCTATTACAAATCGATCTGTCTGGCTTTGAACTGAGAACAGATTAGACATTGATGTAGGTTTGCCGGGAGTGAGGTACATGCAGCACTTTACTCGCAGGACCCAGATAAAAAACATTAAACCGAAGCAAGTATCCTGGTTTCAGCACCACGGACAGCGCCAGACGCGCTGCATACAAATTCAGTGAGTTGGACAGCTCCAGACTGTTCTGTCACTGCGCTTTTCTGTGCGTTTACTTTGCTGTCAAGCAGCTAATCCACTTTGCAGATAAGTGGTTTAACGGTGTAAATGGTAAGTAAAGCGGGAGGAGGGAAAAAGTTCATACTATATCCTGTTTGCAGCGTCAAGTGATTGTATCAACAGTCCTGAACCTGTGTGTCCCAGTAGGGATCGGAGGCCTTTTATCTTAAAGTGAGGCAGCTAATGGATGCAACAGCCCATAGCACTTATCTCATCTACCGTTCGTCAGAGGGGTCAGATAGTATAAGAGGAAACTGCATCTGGACAGCACCGAATGGTGTGAAATTTAATTTACTTGCGTTTTGCCCTAATATTGCATTTAGCGATTTGAAAGTCGGCAAATTTGTTTAAAAAAATCCCACTCCTTTCAGCGTTTAGCAGAAATGACATGTTAAAGGTCGTGGAATTGCCCTTCTACGTTGCGGTAATGTGGAAAAAGTCAGAGTATATGCTTGAAGGCCTCTTGGCATGTCATGTAAGAGAAACCAGCGGTATAGGATATCATTTGGAATTATTCCCCCAATAACCGTCACACCGGGGAGACAAACATTAGGGAAATGTCTGTTCATAACTTGAGGAATATTTCTTACTGCTAGATCGATATTCCTGCATTAATCCTGCTGAAAGACACTTCTTTTTTTTCCTGGTGTGGGCAGGCTTGGAAAAGTGGCCATGGTAAGATGAGCGGGCTGTAATTGATTTGTCTGAGTTCAGCGTGAGAAATGTTTGTCTTTTGAGATATATTAGATTATGCTAATGATCGTGTTGTAAATTACAACAAGAAATGGCTGCATGAAATAATGAAGGAATGAGACGTGATCCAGTCAGTCTGCTCTGAGTTCCAACCATCAGTGATTAAACCTCGGTCTTCGTTTGAAATCGCTCTTGCTGTCCTGATGCTGTTGCTCATTTTCATTGGAGAAAAAGTCCACGTTTCTAGAGGTGGAAACATTATTTTTTGACGGATTGAACGACGGCTGAAAAGCAGCTCTTTTGCAAACTTTTAAAGGACCCCAGTAGCCTGCGTCTGCAACATACCGTGAAACCTGGTGGCAAATGAAACAAATGCTGTAGTGCGCGCACAAGCGCCAACACACACAAAGGGAAAGTTTAGTCACTTCTAACTTTCTACAGTTTACCTCCTGCTCGAAATACGGTTTGAGTGATCGGGTACACCATGTCTTCCACTCAGACGATCCATTTTGAATGCGCTATCGTCGGTTTTGCGCTAAAAAGCACGACTTAGTTATCGATTCGCAGCGGTCACAAAGGTTAATGAAAACAGACATCCTGGTTCCTCTGTTTTTGATCCCCCCCTGCATTGAGATTCTTCATTTCTTTACGAGGTCACTGGCAGTAACCCGAGCAGGGCCATAAATAGTGTCCATCCCAGACAGGCCCGGTGTCTGTCAATACTCTGAAAGTTCAGACACAACATCCGAAAAGAACACGTAGGAGCACGACTGCTGACAGCAAACCTGGGATATTGAAGCAAACGCTTTTGAACAAATATTGTCTCCTTGTGACCCACTGGGTATGTTTGTGAATAAATTATTCTCCGTGTCTACACCGTTGAACCAAGTCTGTCAGGAACGATCACACAGCGAGGGGCTGACGATTTGGCCTCATGTGTGGTGTTGTACTGCCCCCATGTGGCCACGATGCGTCACGCGGTTAACTCGGGTAGTTTTTGAGGTCATCCAGATTTATTACAGTGACAGTAAAAACTGAACAAGTGCCCTTTTGCGAAGAGCCCTTTCCCTCCTTAGACCTGAACTCACTAAAATAATGAAACCCACAGCAAAGAGCTGTCTGGCATCAGCAAGAACTGGCAAGACAGAGCCTTCAGTTCCCCTCAAGGTCAGACTTCAAAAGATGATTGATTAAATTAAGATGAATTAAATCTCTGATGCCTAATATGGCCTGGATAGATACAAAGACATGCTTCAGCATTTTGTTCAAATAATTATTTATTTCAAAGTATTACACGGCTCTTGAATATGAAATTGCCTACAAGTCTACGAAAGCCCCAACCAAAGGTGTATGACTGAGACTAACACAGTCTTATCGATAAATAAAACATCACACTCACAGAGAGGCCAAGAAATCTGAGAATTATCTTCTGATCGCTCAAAATATTCCTGTGCATAGCACCAGGCTGCATGCAAATTGTGAATATTTCCTTTCAGACAATTTTATTGTAAAATATAAAACTAACAGCATTCAGAAGTCTCTGGGAAAGGTGACAGCACTCTCATTATTTGCCCATAATGATACTGAGATTTCCTTTGGTAAAATGCAAAGGAATTTATAATAAAACAGGTATCGGCATCAAAAGATATTCCATCAATCCAGCACAACATATTTTTAAATAATAAATGTGACAAATATTAAAGAACCAGGGTATATTTAAATAAAGATCCAACAGCAAAAAATAGATCCACAAAGCCAGTTAAATATTTTTGCTTTTCAGCCAAGAACAGAAACAATCCATACCATTATGTTTGGAGTGTTAATAGATACACATACATGAATGTAGCATGGACTGTTATTGTGCTAAAAATATTCCTGTATTTAAAAATATTTACATTAATACTGATACAACAGAATGTACATCATGGCAGGAGGAGTGACTCACATACTGTCTCTTATCATTTAGACTTATTGACTGTGATTGTGGAGAGAGTGTAACTTGGAACCATATGATTTCAAAATGTCAAGATACCAACTGGATGTGTGAATCCAGCATGTGAGCACTGCTCACCATATTAGACTGGTTTATGCTGGATGTGCTCAGAAACTCTAGTGTGATTGTCAACAACTCTAGAGGCTCCCATCAATGTGACACTGATCAAATGGGACAAGACGTCGTATGTGAAGGAATGTCGTAACAGCTGCTCATTTGCTAACTTTGGCGACGTGGAATGAAGCAGACGCGGGGAGGTAATGAAGAAGCATAGGACACATCTTATTGCTTTCCAGATGGTTCCACTACACACGCTTAGTCCTTTAACTGATTTGACACTAATAGAGCCAGGGAAAGCCATTCAAACTCGAGCTGTCCGCCATACTGTTTTCATTCATCCAGACCTGTCAATGCAGCAGACAGGAGGTGACAAAAAACCCCTGCCGCACCACTGTGATTCACTGGTAAATGAGGTAACTTTTCAAGATACCTTAACAAACACTGCCATTGTGAAGTTTTTGTTTGTTTGTTTTCCATCACAGAAAAAAGGCAGGTTAAAGTTTAACGTTCTTCAGCAGACAGATGTCTGTGTGCCTCCTTCACTCCACTCACACACAGTCTAGAGTTCATCATGAAGGACATGGTGCTTCCATTTAGGGTGGTGTGTGACATAATCGGCTGCCTCCAGCACATGGCGCATGAACTCCTCCACATCAAAGGAGTAGTTGGTAAACTTCGGGTGGTCCCCAAGGGTAGGATGGTGACCCTGAGAGAAGCATTAGAGAAGATCTGTGAGAAACACAATATAGGCGCATACCAGGCTGTCCTCGCTGTTAGACATAATAAGAAAAGAGGTCTTTACATTTGTTCTGTTGCACCAATAACTGCAAATAATCCATTGTGCACAAGTGAGGTTAAATGTGTAAATACTTAGGTGACACAGGTGAGATGAATTAGGAAAGATGTTGCTGAGGTACTGGGAAGCTAACGGCGTATACAGGACTTTCCCCTACCTTGTCCTGCGGGAGCACTTTGTCCATTTTCTGCCAAGTCACGTATCGAATGCCCCGCAGCCGAGCCAAATCTCGATAGCAGCTCTCATCCTGACAGTTATATCTAGGAGGGACGGATGCAGACACTTTATCTCCTGCTCTCCTCAATCTGCCTCTCTTTCCCTCGTTCTAGCTCAATTTTTATCTCTCTCGCTCTCTCTTTCTCTCTCAGTGCACACAGTGGTTCTTCCTTTGTGTCACCCTCCAAAATCTACACCAAAATCTCCCTCTGGTTGTACACACAGGCAAACATACACACACATATTTCAAGCAGCTCCTTCGCTGAGGATTGCCAGGTGTGATGAGAGTCTGGTTAATTAGGCAGTATTTCACAGTCATACACCAAGTGGCTGAGGGATACGTTGGACAGAGCACGGTGCCAAACAAATTGCTCTCCCTGCGCCTGTGCTCCACCTGGCTTTTACTCACACGCACGCATGCACGCGTATCGTTGACACACACAAGGACAATGTCACTCACAGCTCAAAGATGACAGCCCAGTCAGGGAGAAAAAGGAGGTGGGTGAGACCAGCCCCGTGCATTCCTATAAAGATGTCAGAGTTGTGGGTGATCCTCAACTGCTCCAGGAAGGGAACATCCCTGAAAGACAGACAGTGAGTTACACATCAGTCACTGTGACAATGTAAACAGTTTCTTTATTCTCATACACAACTGTATAAGAATGTGTGGTGACCAATGCTAAGCAGCAGTGAGAGGTTTCTGAAGTCATGTTGCGAGCGCTCTATAACTCACTTGTATTTGTAGTCTACCACATTGACCTCCAGTAAAGGCACAGTCTTGAGGGCATTTACCAGCTGTAACAACAACAAAGGAACAGGTTCTGTGATCAATGAGACAGCAAAAAAAATATATAGACACTGACAATATAAATCACAAGCCTTTTTTACTCATACTGTTTATAACAAATAAGATTTTAAATAGGCACTTAATGGAGGTGGACAGTAAATCGATGGCGGAAGGAGGAGGAGGTGTGAGGGAATTGTATAAAGTAAAGAAAGAAACACCAAAGAGAAAAGACAAAGAGAAAGGAAAAAGAGGACAGGTGGTAGAGAACAGGAGACTTCTGTGCCACCTGTCCTGCAGAGTGAAGAACAGGCGCAAGGAAGGAAAGAGGCAGAAAGAGAGAGGGATGGTGGTGCTGGACTCACCTCCACTTGGTTTAGTATCCTTCTGTATTCTGTGCTGCGTGCAAGCAGGGTGACACGAACACGCCCCTCCTGGAAACAGCAATGCATCCAATAAACAATCAGCCAAGGACAAACAAAAGATAGGCAGCTGGGAAAACATGGTGCTCATACAAATTAATGTACATACTGCACAATAGTTAATCTAAACTGTCTGAAATCACATTTAGAGTCTCTTTTTTTAATGTGACAATGAGATTTTTTCTGACATATCTTATTAGTTGAAACAGTCAGCTAAGGTATTTTCTTTCCTAGTCTCCTACTGCCATCTTGTGTTCAGAAAAAGTATTTAGACTTTTGGAGGGTTCACATCTGTAACATACTGAATTACAGTAAGAATCTATCACTATCTTTAAATCAAAATAATAGCAGGAACTTCAAACTGATAAAACTATCTAAATACAATAAACCAAACTACTACACCATAGTGCTAATTATATATGCAATGCAATTATAGACCCAATTTCTCTTCTTCTAATTCAAATATATTTCAAAAAGTATTAGGAAAAAAACACTATTCTGACCAGAAGACAGCAAATTATGATGAGGTGAGATAGAAGGAGTGGGATGGTGGTAGCCAGTGAATAGGACACAATAAAGGAGAGCAGCATGAGTTTCTGGCTGATGTCATTAATCTAGTGATGAAAAGAAGAGCTGGGAAGAGGGTCAGGGCCGGGAAGACCTCTCATTCAGTCGCCAGCCTGCTATCGCCCACACCCCCGTGTCTCACTGAAAAGCCTCTTAGCATATTTCCAGTGAAGAATATGAATACCCAATGAGCTGCTTCACAGGAAAGAAGAAGTTATCGGGCCTTGCTGGTCATAAAGATACAGTCAATCACTTGAAGCATTGCACCATAAAGCACTTATGGAGGAGGTCTGGAGAGTTATAGATGAAGGAGGTGAATAAGGAGGTGAGTGCACGGCACTGGCAGTATGCAGTTATACATGTACTCTTTCAGAAAGTAGTATATCAGGTTGGGCTGGGGTGGGTGTTGAGGTGGGGGTAGTGTCATTGATGCCCTCAATATGATATCCAACAACCAATCGACTACTGTAGAAGTCAATGCCCTGGTCACATTACACTTACTGTAGATGATAAATGATGGAGGATACTCAGTGTAAAAGCAAAGGTGCCATCATAGTCTACATATTTAAGGCATCAATCATGGACTTCTGCAGAGTCTGGCCCAGATATTTCTGAATGTTACTTTCTGACTATGGAAGAAAAAAATGTTTTTTTTTCTCTTTATTCCTTAAGATTTCCTATTAAGAGTGCATAGTGCACATCCACAACATAGGTGTAAGACTCAACTGCCAAGCATTAAGGCTTCCATGAGTATAATATGCTTCCACAAACTACGAGTGTGGTCAAATAGACAGTTTTGCTAAGGAACCTTCCCTGAAAGTATCTGTGTGGTAGCCATAGAAAGAGAAGATTGCAGTTCTCCAAATATTAAGGAAATTTGGTTCATTGCTTTTTTTATTACCTCCTTTAGCACAGGATACACTGGACCATCTTTATGAAAGGAGATGATGCAGGGTCCTTTTCGTGCAATATAAAATACACTGTGAGGTGACTGTTGGTTGTGACTGGGTGTTATATAAATCAAACTGAATTGAATTAGGAAAAGGAGGTTATTTTTTTAAGTTATTCCACAGCACCCTACAACTCAGAAAAACTTGACATTCTCTGACCAGAAATTGAGTCCAGACCATGGCCATGAGAGCACCAAATCCACCATGAGACTACCAGGGTCAGCTGCAGAAGATTAACAACACATCCAGCAGAGGGCCATTTGCTTCCACACATTCACATTTACTGTAAAAACAGAACGCTACAGGTCCTGGTAGTGCACTGGTTACGTGTTAAAAATATGTGCAACAACTTTTGTTCTATTTGTGCTTTTGTTAGTCTATTAGCTTGCTATTTCAGCAGAGAAGACAAAAGTCCTGCCATCCCTCTCTTTGAGTAGCAAGAGACAAAGACTAAACAGACACCATTCCTAACTTGGGGCAATAAATCCCTCATAAGGAGGACATCCTTTACACAAAATGTGTTATCTGCTCTTAAAGCCTAAACAGCCACCCACCCACACCATTGTTAATGCAAACAGTAAGTCCACAAACGTGGTAGCACACAAGCTTTTGAGTGGCAGAAAAAAGAATTCCTAGCTGGCTTTGGTTCAGTGTGATCTGTGCGCAAGAAAGAAACATCTGAATGCTTTCACAGGCAGAATCAGGAAGCCTTTGCTGTTATCAAAACTCAGGTGCTTGGCAAATCTGTAACAGCTGCTGCTGGTCAGTGCGTTTCAGTAGTGGTGAAAAGTCACCATACTGTCATTTGTTATAAGAGGTTAGATGATGTGCAGTCCAGTTGAATTTTTTTTTCTTTTTGGTTATTTCCGTTGTGAATATCACAACATTACAGAAAAGCAACTTTAGTAATTAAAATAATAGTTCGGGGGATTTATTAAAGACTAGTCCTATTAAGACTGTAATTTTACTGCTTTCGTCTCAGTTCCCACAGGAACACAGCTATTTTCTGGGTTCCTAGGATGTAATTTAACCTCTGTGAAAACATCTAAAAAAATATGTTCAGGGAAAGCTTATTAAGGCTGAACTATTGCTACTTTTATTACTCTATTATAACTATATTGGATTATAAGGGTGTTAAACACTGCATTCATCCCATACAAACATGATTCAAAGTAATTGATGTGTTTCCTTAAAGATGTTCTTCCTACCTTTGGCTTGTCTTGTGGGATGTTGAGCCGATGCAGAACATGCTGGGAAAATGCCCTAAACATTCCTTCACTGTGACAGTCTGAAATCTGCCAGCAACACAGTACATAAAGGGTCAGTTTCACTAATATTTGCATTCTATATAGTTAACTGTTCAATATCAAATGTTGTACTCGAATGTGAATGCAGTCATGCATTAAAAAAAAAAAAAAAATAACTAAAAAAAAAAAAAAAAAAAAAAAAAAAAAGAAAAAAAAAAAAAGAGGGAAAAAAAAAAAAAAAAAAAAAAAAGAAAATTAAAAAGGAAACCAGAATTGTGGAATCGGCTAAAGCAGCAGATTTTTTCAGGAGCTTCGGATTAAGTAAGCGTTTGTTACCTGAACATGTTTGAAACTCAGCTTCACAGTGCTGACAGACTGCTGTAGAAGGGGTTTGGTCCATGGGTGGCTGCTGCTTTGGCCATAATTGGGCTCCACTCAGTGAGCATTTGCATTCACTGCGCCTTTATTTTGTTGTTCCACTCCCAATTACCTTATTTCCAGCAAGGGGGCATCATCTGACTCTGAACTATCTAAACAATGATATCTAATGAGAGACGTATGAGACAGACAGACCACGTAGAAAGTTTCCTAAGCAGAATCACGAGGAGTTCAAAGTGTGGCCGCGAGTTCGATCTGCTGAACCGCCTGTGAAGCCGTAGAGGAGAAATCAGCAGTTTGGGCTTTTGGCTGCTTTAAAAACCAAAGTCTGCTGAATATATTCTGTAATTAATTTCCTGTCACGATTCCAAGGAATGTGCCGACAGCTTCCGCAGCTGCTCTACAACCAAGTCATTTGGTTCAGTCACTGGGTGAATAATTAAAGGCCAGATGTTGTGAAGTCCATTAAAGCACAGATTGTGTTTCTAACCAGTTTTCAGCATGTAGACAATAACCGTGCTGATGAGGGCTGACAGATTTGTGGCATTTTCTGAGGTTTGTTTGAGGGAACTGAGCTGTGACATTTACTATCTGACAGCTATAGTTTGATGGGGCATTCAGCTGTCTACAGAGATTGTCAGCCAAGAGGCTTGTCACTCAGTACATGGAGAAGAACCTAGTGATTTAATAAAAATAGATTTTTGTAGCTGTTCATCAGTCAGGTCTTGTGTGCTTTAAGATCTTATTTAAAACCTTTAAATCTCATTCAAATTGTTACCAAACGGCTGCAGATCCAAGCAACCACCATGACCACTGGACCTGCAGCATTAACATCAGAAAAGTAACAAAGAGCGGCGGCGGCGGCGGCGGCGGCGGCACCTCTCTGACACTGAGCAGAAAAGGTCAGGTGACACAGCTGGGCCAAAGAAAGAATCACTCAGCAGATTAAATGATTTAAACCTAATAAAGAGGGATTGTCGCCACGGCTGGGATGGCAACGTTCCTGCCAGGATCTGTGCTCCTCACACATTCACGTATCCATAAAGTCGAGGCGCTTCATTTACCAAAACCTGCTGATATTTACCACTTATCAATCACAGCTGGTGGAGTCCTCTCAAAGATGACAGTAAAATGTGCTAATCAACCCCCGGTGGTTAGCAATCGTCGCTCCATACAAGTGATTAACTTCGCTTTTGGCCCAAATGTATCAGCTGTGAAAGGTCATGTGTGCAACAGATGAAAGGTCATGGGTGGTACGTGATAAGATATGCCTTTTTGTGTGGGAAAGCTTTGATATTTCAAAGGCCATAGCTAGGATATAAGGTGTGAGGGGACTCCCCGGGGCGCGGCGGTACCCGGGTGACCTCTCGATCACAATGATGGGATGAAAGGCGCCACTGGTCGGTCTCTGACAAAAAATTAGAACATGCGCTTTAGCTCAGAGTGACGGGACGGCCGTGTCTATTTGGAGACATCAGCACCGAGACAGCTTTATTGATTCTGAGTCTTCAAACAGCCCGATCCATCACAAAAACAAGCCTTTGTGCTTTCCTGTCTAGACTGGCATTACTGAAGCCACAAGTGCTCAGCTCAGTGTTACATTAATGGAACTCATTGTGCAGCAAGGACACACGGCTGCAGTTCTTTTCACTTTAGTCCGACATTAAAGAGAGGAGTTCATGACCATCCAGGTCTACTCTTTCTTTAGCTTCAGTTCAAGCTCGTCTGATACAGGCCGTCTTTCTCTTCGACTGAGCGCCGAAACATTCTGCTTTCAGCCGACTCACTTCTCTTGTCGTGTTTTGTCATTAAAAAACTGAAGCTGGTGAAGAACAAACCAGAACTAAGATGTCAGTGGATATTTGACTTTGATTCATCTGGTGAATGTGACGGAGATGAAAACACATTATTAAACCAACTCACCACATCATGGATCTTCTGGCAGAAGTGGGAAATTAAAAAGACAAAAATCCACTCCAAAGACAACAAATCGATCAGAAACTAGGCGCAGAGAGTGATTTGGGGTTATTTGCTCGTATCCTCCTAATCATTTCCAAAGAGACGCACACACCTGTTTGCCGTGCACGAGTGTGTCAGTGTGGGAGTGCAGGACTGTTGCATTGCTGCAGGTTTGACCTTAATGACGATGCAGGAAATGAAGTGAAGGGTGATGCATCAGTGGCTGATTTGATTTTGTTATCAGTCTGGATGACTGAGAATCTCCTCCCTGCTCGCTGAGGTGCAGCGCTCTGCTAATATATTCTGGTAGGCTTAAGTGCATGATTCTGAAGCGGTGCTCGCCCTATCTGCAACATTTAGAGGCTGGTTGTGTGTAGTTAAGTGCCTCTCACAATTTAACACTGCGCGAGGAAAACAAGGGTGACTGCGTCTGATTGTTTTGAGGAGATGAAGCTGGAATTCAATGATCCTCAGTGACTGCAGACTTTCATCAACACTCTAACACAATCAAGCCTGAGACTGCAAAACTATGTGGAGAAAAGGTTTGAGCAAAGCTGACAGGGAAGCCTGACAACAATAACGATGGGCTCCTTTGTGGTTTCGTGTGTGTATATTTTTGAGCTCGTCACAGCCTGAACCACTGCGCTGAAATAAAGCTCGTCTTTTTACTGGGTTTAATTTGTATTCTAGGAGCTGCTGGCTGTTTAAAGTGCTTTATCTTACCCAAGACTGGCAGCAACAATATCTGGAATACATTCCCTGTCTGCCATGTCTGTTCCCCATGGAGACTCACTGTGATAAACACACACACACACACACACACACACACACACACACACAGATTCAGCTGAATTCCTCACAGGCTCTCGTAGTTTTGGCTGCAGTAAAAATGCAGGTTGGTTACAGAAAGGTTTTCCAGGCGCAGCGTTTCAGGCTGCTGGCTTCAGTCAAATTAAGGGATATTTTCAGATAATTCCAACTTGGATGTGTAATTTTGTGTTTTTGGTAGTTAATATAGAACTGAACAAGGTCTTGAATAATCAGGCTCATCTTATAAACTTCACAGTACCGATTCAGACTTACCTGCAGTTCCTATAGGCAGAAAAGACCTTCCAATATAAAGCTCGTTGAGGTGACTGTTTGTTGTGATTTGGCTCTTTATAAATAAAATCAAACTGAACTGAATTCATCAGGGTAATTGCTGAGAGACGGGAAACATTGCTACTGTCACATATCCAATCTGGCAACAAAGCAGTTGGGCAACAGCTCAATTTTTGCTGTTCTCTGTGAGGGAAGAGGGTCAGATTTAGCACCATGTACCACACACACACACACACACACACACACACACACACACAGATCGTGCTCTCAGGGACACCCTCAGAGAACTAATATTTTTGTTTTTAAATGCTTTGATTGGGCGACTGTTCCTTTAGCGGTGCGAGGACACGAGTGCTTGAAGTTCATCTGCTGTGGCTTTGGACGATATGTGGTTCTAGTTAGTAAATAACTTTAAAAAGAAATTGAAATTTATACAAATTTGAACAAATTATAACTTGACACCTGACTGAAAGGCTCATAGTTCCTGCAGGTCTTTGTGGCTGTCACAGAACAGATGAGTGCGACTCTGGGTGCAGCCGAGAGTTTTTCAGCTGTGATTTAAAACCATAAAGCAGCTAAAAGACATTAAAAAGCATTTTTCATTGCGTCAACAAATCTGTGGTCTCACCAGTGATATTATGCAAAAGCATGAGAGAATCCACTGAAAGCACCTGCCAGGACAGTGAACAGAGACCTGGTGTGGCGGCTGGCACACCTTTGGGTCCTGAACTGGTTTGTTAGATCTGGAGCTGGAGAAGCTGGATGAGCACTTTGAGACTGCCTGCTCAACAATGACCTTGAAAAGATTGGTCCAGAGGTTTGTTGGTAACCCGTCTGATCATGTGACTGTTCACATCCACATCTTCCTTTACAGTAACCCTGCCGTGCATCTCCAGATCTCAGCTGTGTTGGGAGTGTGCGGCTGCTATAAATGATGGAGCCATAACATTTCAGCCATTTCTCTTGCCAACTAAGACCATCAGTGTGTCCTTGCTTTAATTACCGAGGACTCACCTCTAACTGCGTTTGAGGCTCGGGGTACGAACACCGCACGGATTTGATGTTTTCCTCTGGGAGAACTGATGAGTGCCAGCACACGCATTCACACACAGACACACAGACGCACACTGATCGATGTTATCTTCAAATCATCGCTTAAACTGCTCTGGGGTCAGCCAGTGAAATGACCTGAAAGTGGAAGCAAAGCAGGAATTGAACCAGCCAATGATGACCTGACAACGGCTGAGCTGCGTGATCTCTTCACTCACACACACAAACTGACACATTTAAAAATGCAAAAAAGCTCATTAGCAGACAAATAACTCGCACTTATATACACAATGTTGTTGTTATTATACACAGTCTAATTAAAACTGATTATCCTATCGTGTTTGGAAGAATGCTTTTTTACATTTCTTACACGAAGGAACAAAAATTAGAGCTCCTGAAGTTGGGAACATCAATAGTTTGATTACTAAAAACTTATTTTCACAGAGTTTAAGGATTAAATAACAACATCCTTCAGCTAATGATGCATGATCGCAGAGGCTCACGCAGTTAATTAAACCTGCTTGATTGGATAAGTTCTTCAGAGGAGGAGACACATCAGCAACACAGAGTTTGTTCTTGAAAACAGTCGTTACATTTTCGGTTGTAAATGTGCACTTTTAGACAGTTACGTTCCAAGTTCCACTGTAAGTGTTAACACAGAGAACATGCTGGTTCTGCTGCAGCACTGTTCCACTCAAACTGCTTCATACGTCAGTCAGTGTCTCTCACCTATTCCTACAACTGAGTCTACAAGTCTTATTCAATGATGCAGCAAAGCAGCGTCCAGCAGAAGAAGCAAAGGAAGCACAACAACAACCGCTGCCTCTGATGAAAAGTGTCCAAATTATCATTTATTTTGGAACATTATTGATAATGTTTTGCACAAAAGGTTTCAATATTTTTCCATTTAGAAACATTGAACTGCATTAAAGTTCCAAAGCAGCAGGTTATCCAAGAAACATCAGCAGTTCAAACAGGATCAACATCACAGTGTCAACATTCACCGTCATCAGTCCTACACGCACGACTGCATGTCCTACGATTACAAAGGCAGGGAAAAAAATGAAATCATAATAAGCTGATTAGATTTACGGTTTGAATTAAAGCATATCTTAATGGATCTGAGAGATTCAACAGCTGTGAAAAATCTGCTCAGCTTTTCATTTAAGACTTAAAACCTGATGCTTCAACATCAGGGTCACAAACACTGAGCCTCAGCTGGCGTGTGCGTGCTGGCTGTTGTGGGGACATCAGGCTGTTCATACAGTCACACTGTGGGACTTTCTTTTGAGGGCACAATGCGCACGTCCCCACCTGGTAACGCTTCAAGCCTGCCCCCAAAAAAACACGAGCTTTAAGGTGAGGAGGAGCTTAGCTTTAGGCTACGGTTAGCTGATGTAACGTTATGTCCTCTGACGTGGTGGAAACCTAACTGTGTGTGTGTGTGTGTGTGTGTGTGTGTGTGTGTGTGTGTGTGTGTGTGTGTGTGTGGTTAAGCAGGTGCTGCTGCAGCCCGGCATGACCAGCTCAGTTGAGCCGTTGGCATCATCTGTGGGTTCGTTCTCCTTCACGCCATCGTCTCTCGTTCCTCTCACCCAGGCACCCCACCCTTTCCCTCCTCCATCATGACCAGCCTGTGGTGCAGCTGTGCTTCCCTCTCTCCATTTGCTTTCGTGTCAACTTTTAATCCTCCCTTCCACATCGCTTTTCTTCCATCATTGCAGCCTCTATATGACTCTCTCTCTTGTAAAGATGTGCCTCCGTGTTTCTCCCACGGGCCACACGTCTGATTAATGGACAATAAAACCTATTGCTCAAACATAAACAGTCGGATTGGAGCACAAAGCGTTATTCTAGGAAAGTGTATTTTTCTATTTGTGATACCCATCAACAGACTGATTCATGTGCTTTGTACAGTCTCATCCACCAGCTGCGAATCCTCAGAACTGAATTTCATCCCAAAGGTAACCAAGCATTTACGTTACTTTTCTTTATTTAAGTCACTGTGAATATAATTATATAATGTTAGCGGTTTTGCTGATTACAGATCTAAAACAATGCATATTAAAGCTTTGATTATTAAAGAGACACTTCACAGAAATCTGGTTTCAGTGCAGTCTTGGTGCACATGCATTAATTCCATTTTGAGATCATTTGTTTACTTCACGAGCTTTAGTTACTTTTGAGATTCAAATAATTGATTCGCTACATATTAACAGATCAACAAACCAACTTGTGCAAACAGATCGATGTTCTCCTACCACAAATAAATGTGACTTTTACACGAATCAGTCAGTCTGACTGAACCAAACACCGAGTATATTCGTCTCTGTGACTGAGGCAGCGAGCGTTAGCATAACTCACAGAGCCACAATAGCCACATTAATTCAATCCAGCTCAATTTTATTTATAAAGCGCCAAATCACGACAAACTGTTACCTCAAGGTGCTTTATACTGTAGATAAAGACCCTGCAAGAATACAGAGAACAGCCTTCAGCTCCACAAAAGCACCAGTAAAACTGCACAAAGTAACTTTTATTGGTGCTGAAGAGAAATACTGAAGCAGCACCATGTCAAACTCTGCAGGGATATTCAAAAGCAGGTCAACCTTCATGTTGAGGATTACTGCTGTTGACAGTTGGGTGAAAGTGAAAACGATCGAGTTCGCCTCGCAGAAGGTGCTCGTCGATATTACAGCTCATTTCGATAACACAGTGAACGTAACACAAGGAGGGCGAGTTTATCAGAATTAAGTTGTGCACACTTTTACTGTATTTGCAGAGATGGACACCAGTGAGAGGGAGAAGACTATCGAGACTTTGCGGGATGGCTGAGCATCAATTTTCACATTAGCAATTACATTTTATAAATATGTTTGTCATAGCAACAAGCTGATCCTGAGCAGAAGAAGCACTAGCGCCATCGCACTGAGCAAGCATGTCTCCTGGTATATGATCAAGTCAATGAGGCGTGGCGGCGGAGTGCTCGCGCGTGAGAAAGAGGAAGCAGTTGCGGTTAGAATGAACACGCCAAAAAAGTAGAAATGTTTTAAAGTAGTGTGTTCTCTGCTGCAACAGCTTTGGGACTCTGCACGTCTTCTTATGTGAAAACATTTAATCCCCACAGGGATTAAATGTCCTCAAAAAGAAAAGGGAAGAAAAAAATATTCCAGAGTCAGAAAATTTTTACTTCTTTTCAGGGCTGCTTTGGCGTTAGATGTGGATTTAGGAGCTCAGATTAGGGTAGGATTAGGTGGAAATGTCAGAGGGGGAATGGCTAGGGAATGAATACAGTCAATGAAGTTTACAACAAGTATGCAGCAGCAATACAAATGTGTGTGTGTGTGTGTGTGTGTGTGTGTGTGTGTGTGTGTGTGTGTGTGTGTGTGTGTGTGTGTGTGTGTGTTCGTGTGCGAGCACAGGGGGTGACAGACTTGATGTGGTTCATTAGCTCGTGATGAAGGACCCTGCTGTGGCAGCTTTCAACAGTTCAGTGTTCACTCACTGTATGGGTGCATGTGCAAGGTTAGTATTGTTTAGGAATGCTTCACCAGAGTGCATGAGGGGTTTGTGTTCGTGTGCAATCACACTTGCAGGAAGAGAGGAGGCTGATGAAGCTTGCCACTCTGACTGGTGTATGAATATTTATGCAATTGATATATCAGTGCCTGCCAGAGAACACAG
>VUQJ01045259.1:0-10344 GCA_015108635.1 Andinoacara biseriatus | reverse complement strand
TCAGATAGCAGGAATACAAATAAGAACACTTGCCGTGCGTGTGTGTGTGTGTGTGTGTGTGTGTGTGTGTGTGTGTGTGTGTGTGTGTGTGTGTGTGTGTGTGAGTGTCACAGAGAGAAAGAAAGGCGTACCTGACATTTACTTACAGTAGCTCTTCTCTAGGCTTTTTGTGCCCCATATTCACAGAGGAAGAATAACACTCACTCTTGTTTTTTTTTTAACTTTTTTTTTTGCTGTCTTCACATCCTAACCTCTGTCACTACATTAAATTGTGCCATTCCAAGCATGTGGATAAAATAAGCACAGTGTGTAAAATAAGACAGGAAAGACAGTAAAATGCAATTATAAAGCATCTTGCTTGCGAGGTAAATGTCTGCATCAATCAGATGACTAGGTTAGACAGTGCATGTGAGAAAGATCTCATAATTTCAATGTTAATGTTTTTTTTAAAAGTGTGATTTATTAATAAATTCACATCTGTTTTGTTACAGTATGAAACAAGACATGTCAGTATGTACACTGGCAGCACATTTTATTAAAAAAAAAAAAGCCTTTCCAATGCAAACCAACAGAGGGGGAATGAAATTTGCAAAATTAGTTTACAGTCTGCATTAGCTGTCACTGTCTTCAGCACCCAATCCCACCGCAGCACAGTGAGAAAATCCACCATTTTCTGAAGACTGTAATTTGACCTGTTTAATTCAATAAATTGCACCTCTGACTTCTGACTTTATTTTAAATTCATGTAATGCACATAAAATTCCCACCAGAAAGAATTGCAGTTTGAAGTCATCAAGCCATTTTATTTCATCACAAAATTACAGGCTATTTTACTGCTCGCGCTTAAAAATCAACTTCTTATGTTTTACTTGCCAGGCTTCTCTCCAGTGCTTGGCAAATAAAATCTGCTATGAAACTAGTTCCTTTCATTAAGCATAACTCAATTTTTAATAATCATTCAGCCAAAAGAAACTGGCATAAATGGAGGACATATTTTTCATACTCGTAAGTACCACATTTTCAGCGCTGATTCCAAAACAGCGTGGCCTGATTTTCAACTAAAGGCCAACACACACTTTTCATGTCTATAACACACACTGAGTAATCCAGGCCTAAAAAAGTGTGTTAACTTCTGTGCTAATTGTTTCATTGATAAGCTCCTCAGGTGTGCCAGTAAAGGAGATGAGAGTGGAAGTAGGATTGTACCGAATATTGGCTCATCCTACTGACTGCTACTGTCTGCTCATTATATAACATGTACTGACAGTAGTTTAGTTTTAACTGGGATCCAGTTTCAGTTTGTTGGATTGAATTGTAATGTAGGGCTGAAAAACTTTAAAAAATAATAATAAAAGTGCTCTTTCTTTTTTTGGAATACCAAAATCTTTTTTTTTAAATGTGCCAAAATGTAATTTTAAACATGGGTAATGGGCCAGTGCTGGCTGTAGAGGCAAATGAATTAAATGAAGACATTCAGTGTTTGGTTGCTAACAGAGTCTGCTGCTCTCAATAGAGAAGATTTTTGTGTGAGCCATGCTGTAATCACAACAATGTGTACAGAACAAAAAGCAGTGGAGAGACTGCTGCAGTGCTTATGTGCCCAAAATTCCTTGCAGTGTCTCCCACAGGTTCAGACTTTACTCGAGGCGGTAGGTGATGTGGCTTCAATTTACCAATGTTCCCAAAAGCCTCACATGCAGACAGTAAGTATTTGTAAACGGTAACCAAAAACAAATTTGGGCCAACATGTGAGTTCAGCTAATCTAGATGACTTCGGACTCAACCCACTCCCTTGGGTCCCCACTCCAAGTTTAACTTGGATGAGATGAAAAATTCTTAAGAAAAAATGGCAATGTACACAGCTGCGAAGCCAGGTTGACCCTACTATTTGGGGTTGCTTTATTACCCCAGGCCGCATTGCAGTGAACTCAAAATTGCATCAAGACAATTTATAGGGCAGCAGTCCATGACCTAATGCTTTAGACAGGATGGGCAACGGAGCAAGATGATGACCAAAAGTAAATCAAAAACCTTAATCGTTGAAAAAGAATTTGATTCACATCTTTAGACAGTCAATTCAGAGTTGCGACCTTAACTGTGACAAGTGTGGGAGCACGTTTGTGATAGCGCACTGGGGTGATACACACCCAGATATCACACATTATATCATAGCACAAAAGGGTCAAGGTTAATCATAAAGCTGGACAAAACAATAAAAGTAATCCACTGCATCCCACAGGGAGTGTGTGAAAACTTCTCTTTTGTGTTTCCTCTTGTAGCCAACAACAGAACATTTGCAATTGTTTGCTTGTAGATGAGACATCTTAGTTAGTGGAAGCAGGCCTGGCAAGGAAATAATGGTGATCTGCTTATTCTTTGCTTAAGCATGTGCCAAAGTAGGTGCCAGGTGAACATTGCAAATGTGGTGCATGGTGACGTAGATGAACAATGGAACAAAACTCTACACTGCAAACAAGCTGTTTAGGAGCAGTGTTTTCTGTGACAGGGAATCGCTCTCTTAGGCGTGGCCTCTGTACTTTGTAACTCTGCAGAGCTTTTATAGTCTGATTATCGGCAGAGATAATCAGTGGTGATAATCACTTAGAATACAAAGTACACTTCAAATTTTACAACCATGCCTGAAGATGAGTTTGTTTGCTTGCAGAGAATTTCAAAGTTTTTCTTTGGACATTGGCTGCTTTTTCACAGATTTTCAGTCCAGTCTCTGTACCTGACCATTTCCAGAGGAATGTTCTTCTTGATCGTTATGACCCTAACGCAGACCTATTAATCATTCAAAGAGCCACCTGGCCCTTCAGGTGATCCATCTGCTGCTCATTGAAGCCTCATCAGAAATGGTCTCAGTGGAAAGGTGAGTGTCAAGAAGCCATTTAAGGAAGGGAAACCAGGAGAAAAGGCTGAGGTATGCCAAATTACACAAGCACTGGACTGAAAATCAATGGCAACAGGTCTCTTGGAGTGATGAATCCAAATTTGAATTTTTTTAATTAAAATTGTCATTAAATACAGAGGTGGTAAAGAGAGGTACAACAGTGAGTGTCTCCAGCCATCAGTAAAACACAATGGAGGCTCTGTCAAGGTGTGAGGCTGCATTTCAGCCAGTAATGTTGGAGATCTTGTCAAAACTGAAGGAATTATGAATGCAGAGTATCATCAGATTTTGATTCACCATGCAATGGTAAATAGACTGGTTCTTATATAGTGCTTTTCTACTCTACTTGAGTACTCAAAGTGCTTTACAATATGGCTCATTTACCCATCCACACAAGCACTTCCTTTACACCTAAGTAATTTCTACCTAACATTCATAGAGCAGAGCAACTTGGGGTTCAGCTTCATTTTTCAGCATGGCAGTGATCCCAAACACACTGCCAATGCAGTAAAAGCATACCTGGATAGAAAAACACAGTGGAACACAATCAGTCATGGTTTGGCCTCCCCAGAGTCTGGACCGCAACATTATTGAAGCAGTGTGGGATCATTTTAACAGAGAAGAAGAGCTTTGGAATAGAATGAAGGACACTCTTGAAGGACATGTCTTTCAAAAAGCAATGGAGAACTGTTCCTGGAGTCTTGTCTAAGCGAGTTCACGCTGTGTTGAAGAATAAAGGTAGTCATATTAAATATTGACTTTCAAGCTAGTTAATAGTGTAAACTTTGTTTATGCCTCATATACTGTATTTCCATGTATGTTTGGAATGTATGGAAATCACTGCATCCATTTCCCATTTTCCTATCAAAACAAAAAGAGATATGGGGTTTCTCCATTTTTGCACATTACTGTATCTTTTTTTTCCTTTTCCAAAAATCAAAGGCAAAGTAAATCAGCAGTATACTCAACACAAGGAAGTCATGCAGAGGTGTGTGTTTGTATAAAAATAGAACAAAGCTAGGTGTGGGGCTCTGAAGGACAAATGCAATTCTAATAGATGCTAAAAAACAGGCCTATGGAGACACCAAGCATCTCCTTTTCTCTTCTCTTCTCTTCTCTTCTCTTCTGTAGCCTTGCGTAGTCTATATGGGCTTTTTTATTATATACAAATATATTTCACAAACTTTTAATAGTGCTGCCTCTGTCCTCAGCACAAGGACATTTGTGAGCTGATGGATATCTGAGAAGTGCTTACCCAAATCCCCTGGGTCCTGAACAGAAACAGTCATCATTCTAGGCTTACATCTGTTCGTTTAAGAAAAAACTGCAAATTTGCAATAATTTAATCTGCTTCCTGACATAATACTGCATGATAAGTGGGAAACTAAACTGTTGTGGCTATGGATTTGCATCACTAGAGCTAACAAATATTGCCATCATGGATTACTCTAACGTTGTTTAACTATTTGTTTGTATGTGCATAAAAAATAAAAGAATCTCAACCAAAATGTCTTCTGATGGCTTCTTTTGTCAGGTCTTATTAATCCTAAATTTGTGTATATAGAATGACATCAGAACAAAGCAGTAAGTCTTCATGTTTTTGGGGCTTATTCTGGGCGAGCTATTTACAGTGTGAAATGATGGAGGGACAGGAGATTGGCATGATGGATGTCCAGCTGACATCTCAATAATTCATTTACTTGAGCTCTAAATTGGCCAGTACCCATCAGAAAACACAATCACAACTGTTTCAGAAAGCAGCTATATTATAAGACAAATAGGACTACCATTCATAGTACATAATGCCCGAGATTGCACTCACTAATCAATAAGGCATTTTGCCTGCGTAAAAGAAAGGAATTCATCCGTGCAGTGGACATGTTGACTCTGCAGCTTGGTGACATAGTTCTCATTTATTTCTGCAGCTTCCCCTTGTTCCCTCTTTTCAGCTAATGCAATCAGAGTGTACTTTCCTGCAGAGACTTGGAAGAGGAGACTCTTGGGAAGTATTTCCTGCTCGGTTGTGTCATAGGACTGTGTGATATTTCTTCAGAATTATCATTTATTTTCTTGCAGCAGTAGTAAAGGCGTGAGATTGCGTGCGGTTGTTGCTGGCTCTTGGTAATAATAGACTTACTGAAGATGGAGGATGAGAAAGTATTCAAAGTGCTGTCAGTGGTGCAATCACTATGCAAAATTATCCCCTTCTTACAGTAATACCTATTCTAGCACATGTACCTATAATCATGGCTGAAGGGTTGCTTTACTGAAAACATCTTTTGTTTCATTTTAGAAAATGGGCTGCCATCTGAGAATCCCTGTTGTTGTCTACATGTATAAAACCTAACTTCGGCACTATTTGTGGTCACTCGTGGCTTTTTTGGGTCATTTGCTTCTGTTGACAGTTCAGAAAATACATTTTTATTTTGTGCAAAATAGTTACATGAAAAAAAAATCCCATTAGGTTTGAAAATGTTATGTGTGTGGTTTCTTTTAATCAGTCCCACACCTGCAAGAAATGTGGCAGCACATCCGAGCTGTAAGTGAGTCTCTGTGCTCATTCTCTCGCTTTCTCTTCATTCCGCTCATTTTTCTCTCACCTGAATGCTCGTCTAAAATGACTTTTCACCTCTGTGCTCTTTCTCTCATCACCTTATTTCATTTTTTCACTCGCGTCACTCTCACTGTGGTGTTTATGGCACATGCTGATTTTATGCCAGTTGGAGTTATTTTAATTGCCACCGCTCTCTGCCCTGAGAGACAGGCGTGTGACGTGGAGACACTCGGCCGAAGGCAACTGCTTCTATCTGTCAGTGACATGCAAACATGAATATTGGCACCTGCACACTCATGTACACAAGCTACCAGGCTATGCCTTCGTGCTGCTGCTTAGCACTCAGATCCGTGGTGACTGTTACCCAAAAAATTACAGGGCTGTAGTGTTACTTTTCATGAGTGCCACGTTGACACTGTGGTAGATGTATGTGTGTTTGTGCAGTGTGTAACGTGTGTTGTACTTATTTCAGAGAAAGCAGCAAGATAAAAGTCTAAATGGTTATTCACAGCCCTCGTGGAGATGTGGGCATCAGCGCCTCTGCACCACTCGCCTAATATTCCCCGTGCTCTTCTGTCATTTCCTATTTAAGTAGCTGCACTTTTCTCACAGTTGAATGTGGGAGGAAAACAATGTTATTCACACTTAAAAGCAGATCCAATGCGCCAGCTATTATTGGCTGATTTCCTGTCAGCTGATGAGTAACATGTATCATTTGAGCTGAGGGAAGCCAAAGAAGTCATTTAGAGAAAGTACTGTTCTTGAATGGTCCTCCTGCCTAAAAGCACGGCAGGTACTGTTTGTTGATCGACATAACAGGACCTACAGAACAGCAACACTTTTAATAAGAATTTGAGGTTCTGTTAAGTGTTCGTATCATGGTAAGTTTTCTTGTGAAATGTCATGTTTTCTGCTTTCTGGCGAGGTCATTGATTTTTAAGCCACAGAGGTGGAGTAGTGTTTGAAGAGAGGAGAGCTGGCAGACAATGGGAAGCGAGATGCAGAACATGACACGCAACAAAAGGTCCTCAGCAGGCCTCAGACCACCCGAGGACCAACTCTTGTTGGCTGATCGGTTGATTAACTTTCTTTTATTCTCGTTGCCAGTCAATCGAAATAACTTTTGTTTACCTTCCTCGGCGTTTGCTACAGTTCAGAGTGCTTTATGCATGATTGGCAGGCTTATAATAAGAAAGGTCACACAAACAATAAAATATGTTGCCAGTAATCAGGCTTTTTATTGCATAGTCTGTGAGATAGAGATTAAATTAAAAAAAAATGCTGCCAACTTGTCAATGTAACACTGCCAGCCATTATGAAATGGATATTTGTAGTTACTAAATTGCTGAATGTTAAATATCGTTTCCATGAACACTAAGCAAACAACATCATCATCACTGATTAAGACCTTGAGATGCAGTTGAAATCTATTGAGAGTTTGTCAGATGCTAATTGTCAAATTGGAAGGTTTTATTTTAAAATGCAAAATGTGTTTCTCTGTACATATCTTTATCAGTATATAATGCAAGAGATGATTATAAAACATTTGTTGGGAAAAAATAATGCAGTGTGATTTTTTTTTCAAGGAGACCTTTTATGTTTGCTAACAGTGGATCCTCGTGGTATACAAAGCCAGAGTTTCAAATAATGCAGTAATCATTACTAATCGCTGTGAGCCAAAAGCACAGGGACCTCTAAACACTCAGTGTCTGAGTTCTTATACTCTTGGATCTGTATGATGTCAGTGAGTGCTGGTATCTTTAATGTGGTCTTTAATGACTTTAATGTGCTCTCAGTCACATAGCTCTGACTGTGAGGACAGTGCCCCCATTCACCTGCTATTGAATCCTTCTGTTTGCACGAGGCAGCCAATCAGAAGACTGTAATACAGGGAGAGGAGTTTAAACAGCTTGTTTAAGAGTATAAATTGAGGGACTGCCCACGTTAAGGATGATTTGACTGTTGGGTTTTTCTCTGCAGTATTGTTGGGTCTTTACCTTTACCTTACAATACAAAGCGCCTTGAGGCGACTGTTTGTTGTGAATTGGCGCTGTATAAATAAAATTGAATTGAATTGAATTGAATTGAATTAGAAGTGTCTCTGGATGAGAGAATAAAAATATGGAGGTGTAAGTGGGCATATTAGGCCCCCTTATATATCATATATCAATCAGTATCATCAGCACATATTCTCTAATATCAGCCAGGCTGTAACACAAGCAGTTCAAATCCAAGCATGCCTCAGCAGTTTTACGAATCCTGTTCTGCAGACGTGGAGTCTTTTATATAAACCAAACATGAGACCGCTGTTGAGTCGACATCAAGATCATAGACACTGACAGGGTTGTCTTAGTACTAGGTGAGGCCATAAGAAGTGATGGATCAACTAGACTGCTTGCTTCTAATAGACTCTTTAGGTTTTATATGTGTCTTCATCTCCTCTAATGGACCTGGCTGTCACAGGAAGGACACACTTTGAGATCCTACTCCAAGATTTGTGTGTGTGTGTTACAAATGGAGACTGGAGAGGCAGACTGATGACTCTGAGCCTGTTTACATGCTGAATATGAATTACCTCTCTTTACTTTATGAGCAAGATCTGCCTCTGCAGTGCAAGTCGGTGTAAGTGTGTACCTGTGCGCCCGTGTGTGTTTAGGATGGTAGATTTGGATTTGCAGGACGGTCACCTTTGCAGTAAAATCTTTATTGGAAACAGAATGGGCCAACAACCTGCGGTCTGTTGTCCTCGGGCGCAGGTCTTTGTGTGTTGCCAAACATTTGAGGGGGACTTGCAGTGAGATGACTGGCGAGGTGGGACAGATGTCCAGCCAATCCAAGTCTTTGGCAGCTGTTACTGTGGTTACCAGATGTTGTTATCTTACTAATGTTGCACTTCTCATTCATTCACAGCCAGAGAGAGAAAAGAACTGAGGCTAACTGTGTTTAGCCAAGAGGCAGCATTTCATGCCGATGTGTCTTTCTCACTATGAAGGCTGAAGGCAGTGAAGCATTTCCTGCCACTTTTAATGGACTTCTATTCAACTTTCCAGTCTTCATCCACTTTTATAGCTCTGCCTTTTGCCACTCAAATCCTCATTCACTACAGATTTCTGTTCTCTTTACACTCTCGACTACGCAGCTCGCTCTTGGCCCTTACATATACCCTGTGAGACATGGCTGGTCTTTGAATATGAATGTTGCTCTGAGTGGTTTATTTTTAAATATTTCTTTAGCTCAAGTTGTCACGATGTGTAGAAGTGTATGAGCTCTGTTGATGCCTGAAGGGGATTTGTGGCCCATAGTACCATCGCCCCACCCTCCCCGAGCCCATCTGTGCTCAGGATGTTTGGTGTGGTTTTGGGTGAGCTTTAATGGCTGGAACAGTGGAATGGTTTGGGTTTTGGGGATGGATAAAATCTGTGTGTTGGGCACAAGGGTGTGTTTTCAAGGCCACACAAACACTTCAAGCCTGGCCCCGGGCTCACATCGCACAGGAAGTGAGTTATTGAGTTGTGATTCTCAGGTTTACATTGGAGTTTGAATAGATTCCCCTCTCTTACGTACAGCTCCTTTCTTTCTAAATTAATATCACAGCTGCTGTAGAAAAAGCTGTTATAGGATAATGATTATTTCAACAAAATCATATCTCATGGGATTCATCAGATGGCTATTATGATAAAACAAGTAAAAGGAATCCACTATAGATAAGGGAATCAATAGCTGTTCTAATTGAAGATTTAAAAAAAATATTTCACGTTTAAAGCTACAAAGCTATTGAGCTTTGTAGCTTTCTTTTATATAAAAGATGGACATAGATTCACTGTCTTAAAATTGAAGTCAATGTGGAAGCACCTTAAAGTTGCATTATTTCTAATGGCCAGCAGGGGGTGACTCCTGTGGTTGCAAAAAGAAGTCTGATTGTACAGAAGTCTATGAAAAAGCAGCTCTTGGCTCCCTTAATCTGTGACCTTAGTAAATGCTTTACTGATGAGTGTATGATCTCATTCACAAGTTTAAAGTCTTACTGAAAATAAAGACTTATGATGGTTTCTATGAGAGCGAAAAAAAATTGTAACTATTAAAGTACAAAAAAACAGGCTTATAAAAGGCAAACCACAAAGTCAATTAGCAGCTTCTGCTTATACCACATGGGAGTTTTCTGAACACTTAGGTGCTTCTGGACTGAGCTCCAAAAATGCTGCTAAATGGATCTTGTAGTGAATTTTTTTTTGCTGCTTTCAACTTTTCAAATGATGATTCTTTGTGCTTACTGCTGTTACTGAGACAGCATCGTACCAAACTTACACACACACTTGCCCCCTCACACCTGAAAACATACTTGGCAAAGCATTGACACATACAACGCTCGGGTGCGATGTCATGAAATTAGCCATTCATGCTCTTCGAGACCCTGTGGCTCGAATGAGCGCCGCAATGTCATTTTGAGGATAAACATGCTACACCTCCGCAGTGGACACACATGTTCCTACACAGCAGCTGCCCTGTTTTCTCCCTTTAATTAAATTCTTTGAATTATTTCATTGATTTACACTAAACATAAGTTATATCCTGCATTGTCCGTAGAACTAGGTACATAAACATTTTATCGTTATTGCTTATTGCACTCAAATTGAAACTTCGATCGCTATCATTGTGTCCTCTGCGACATATTTTATGACTGTAATTTAAAAGCTGCAAATTGGAAATAAAAACAACAAAGGCAAATATTGTGGATCCCTTTTTTTCCAGACTTTTTAGTACCCGCTGCTTTCGCTGTATTATACTGCTTTGATAGTTTACTGTCTCTTCTCGCAGGCTCCGTCTTTAAACTGGAGTCTTCCTCTCTTCCCCTTGCCCCCCCCCCCCTCTCTCTTTCTCTTTCTTTTTTTTTTTCCTT
>VUQJ01045258.1:0-15344 GCA_015108635.1 Andinoacara biseriatus | reverse complement strand
GAAGAAAGCCCAGCTGGCCAGAGCAGCGGCGGAGGAGAAAGTTTTAGCCACAGACAGGATCCTGACCCGTTCCACTGTCCAGTCCAACTACAGAACCTCCAGGCTTATTGGAAAGTAAATGAAGCGATCAGTCAGCCTCACAATCTACTGAGACTGAGAGGCACTGAAACACGAAGGCTCATGGACCTTTTACCTGATCACTTTAAAATAAAAAACTCTTGTTTTGGAGGAGAAGCCTGTGAGTCGAAGAGTTGGGATTCTCTATCCAGTCAAAGCTGTAGACTGTTGACCAAACTTGAACTCATCTCACTTGTACAGTCCTTTACCTGTGAACTTTTATCTTTTTGAAAAGAAGGCAGTTGCTTGTTTATTTGTTTACTTGTTTATTCCTGAAGTTTTTATAAATGTTTTTTAAAAAAACCGGACACTTCTCCAAGATTAATCTATTCCATCCGTGGGCCCGACCGAAACTGAAACACGCAGACTCAGATTCTGAGTCTGCATGTGTAATACTCCGCACATACCTTTATACTGACGAGACAGTCTTACCAAGGCCCGAACTGCTGCCCAGACAGTCCAAAGTCAGGTATCCTCCAGGTCTAATCAGAAAACATCCTGTTATCAATTGGCCTAATGTGTATGTGTCTTCCATGTCCTTGATGGACAGTGCAGCCAAGCACATCATTCTCCATTCACCCCAGGAGTCCATAACATAGCCAGCCGGGTATGTTGCACTCAGACAAGAGGACTCACCTTTCCTCAAACTCCACGTTTGAGAGAGCAGCCGACCTGATACATAGTTTTAGTTTCCTGTTTGGAAAATGTTTAGAGAGAGGCTCTTAAGCACAGCTAAGCAGCAAAACAGGGTAGACAGGAGGGGTTGAGAGAGAGAGGGAAAAAAAAGGCGTCCACCTTCTCGAGAGCCAGAAGAATCAGAAACATCAATTATTAATTTGGATTGTTGTCTAACAAATGAAAATATAAGAATGAGTTTATACCAAACAGCTCTGGAAATATAACATCACAAAAAAGTGTTCCAGTGGCTCAGTTTGCCCCAGGCACAGAGTAAGTTGAATCAGTTCACAGGGTAATGTGACCCATCTACGTTTTACCAGTATTAAAAGAGGCATAAAAAATGTTCTTTTTCCATAAAAAGACATTTAAATTGAGATTACCTGAAACAACACAAAACCAGCTGGTTTGATTTTCTTTTATTTACCACTGATGAATAACTTTAAAGTGAGGGTATAAATGAAGACTACTGTGATGACCCAGTCGTCATGGCATAGCTCCAAATGGAAATAAAACAACTTTAACACATTCAGAGACAAAACCCATTTTACTTGAAACATTTTCAGTTACAATTTTACATCTTGTCAAACTGTTTTACATTTTTGAACTTGTGAGAACATAGAAGGTTGAACTTGAATGCCACTGCTCATTGAGGACATCTACTCAGCATTCCACTGTTGCAAGGAAAGGAATAAAATTGAATTGAATTGAAACTTTGCAATGACAAAATCACCAACTGAGAGACCAGAGTTGCCTTGGTCACGCTCATCAGCTCTCATACTCTGAGGTGTCAACAAGTGGGATGTGGACGTCACTTTCCTCAGAACTGCTGAACTCTGAGATTTTCCCTTTCATTTGTCCCTTCTTTGACTTTGCTGGTTCTTTGGTATTTGGGCTCTTCATTTCCCTTGCATTTTTTTTCTTTGGAGTAAGGCCATGGAATTGGTCTGCCAACATTTTGATGTGGTCAGCCAGCTCGTTCTCCATCTCCTCTGTAAAAACCCTGTTTGCTTCTGCTGTTCCACTGCTGCCTACTACTTTCAGTTTTTGTTTTACCTCACTCTTCTTTATGAACCTTCGCAATATTGATCTGTCAGTGTTTCTGTCCTTTGCCACAGTTCTGATGGATTTTAGACCATTAACATCGGTGAATGCCCCAGTTGGTCCTTCTCTTATACATTCTTAGCATAATAGCTCTTCTGCAATGTGAAAAAATATGGCTGATAGTTATTGGGATAAGTTGAACCAGTAGTTCAATTTAACCCATGGCCTTTGGCTCATTTTGCCCCATAGCAGCCATTTTGGACAAAACAGTCTAGTTTAGTTAATAAGGCTAATCTTTAGAAAAATGTTTTTGATATGGTTTTATAGCTTTATAGCTTGGGAATCAACCAACATATACCATGGACAACAATCCCCTAAAATAAATTCACCTTGATATGATTTTCATTAAACATGAAATGCTAAAAATTTACTTTGACAAGGAAAAATTGGTTATTTGTGGAAAAAAATCTTACCACTTGTCACATGAACTCCTGCCCTTTTTCAGTATGATTGAAATGATGGCTGCCACCTAAAAGCAAGGTCACATGACTCTAGACAAGCATAGTTGCTATTATACAGGGGATGGGTCATCTTACCCACTGGCTCATCTTACCCCACTGTCCCCTAAATGAGATGTTTTAATGTTCTGCTGCTGTTACCTCAAAAAGTCACCAGATGTCACTGCTGCATTTTTCAGTTCAAACCAAAGCTGATAAGAGACATGGACAGAAATCTGTGGGAGAATTCACTAACCCAAAGCTGGAAGTAAAAGAATCCTTGGCTGCCCTCTCCCCTCCCAGACGGACATCTACACCTCCCGCTGTCTCAGCAGAGCCAAAAACATCATGAAGGACAGCTCACACCCTGGCTTTGAACTGTTTGACCTGCTGCCCTCTGGCAGGCGCTACAGGTGCATCAAAGCCAGAACAAACAGACTGAAGAACAGTTTCTTCACCAGAGCAATCATCACTCAAACACTCACCCATTCTAACTGGTGTACTTGCCATCTCCATTATTATGTGTACATTATATTTTACAATGTATACATTTTATACATTCTCTTATTACTGGTATTTTTAATACATTTTCTGTATATATATATTTTTTATACATTTTATTTTCTGTATATTTTATAGGTACTGTTTTATATTCTGTATATTTTTTAGATTATATTAGATTATTATATATACATTTTTTTTTTTATTTAGAAAGTTTGACTTTCTATTGCATGGACTCAGGCTTTAGCTTTTAGTTCCCCACACTGTCTCCTTTCTTTTCAGCCATAGCCAGGGTGAGGCATTGGTCCATTGCTTATCCCCTTCCCAGATAATGGTTGTCTGTGGAAAGATAGACTGGGCAGCTGGTGGAAAGGCATTGGTTGTGGTTCTTCTGTTCTCCAAGGCTTAGGCCAACACTTAAGCACCTGATTGTGCCTCCAGGTATATCTTCCCTGAGTCAGACTGACTTTACAACCTGCCAGAATGTGTTTGAGGGTTACCGGAGCTGCACAAAGGGGACATGCTGGATCCTCTCCAGTCCAAAGATGTAAATTTGCTGGCGAGGGAAGAACATCATAGGTGGCCCTGACAATAAAACTTAGCCTATTGGACTCCATGTTCCATATTTCAAGAGATTTTCTTTCTCTCAATTCCCTCCCACCTCATCCACTGGCCTTACCGTACTTGGGAGACTGCTTTGGCACACCTGGCTACTTCTTCTTTGTGTTGTACCTCTGCTACCACTATATGTCGTCGTTCAGTTAGTGTGGCCGTTTGCCATCTTGGTTTTGTTCTTACTAAACCAAGACCTCCTCTGCCACATTGAACATGATCCACTATATCCTGGTGCCTGAGGGCAGCCTGTGCATCTGCCACAGCGGCCTGTGGCTTCCACTTCTTGCCTGTTGCCAAGGTAGGAGCCACGCTTCGTTACAGGTAGTCCCAAGATTCAGCAAGTGTCATCTGCAGTCGAACTTTGGCACATTTGAATTCCTCCACCAAACTTGTGATAGGAAAGGAGAGAACTCCATTTTCATACAAACCCACACTGCTCAGACATCTCGGTAGCTCGAACCACTTCGTCAGTTGAGCATTCACCAGTCTCTCCAGCTGCATGGAGTGTGATACTGTGACCTCATAGATAGTAATTGGCCACATGAAGCAGGAAAGGAGACCAAACTGGAAACACCAGAACTTCAGTTTCCCCGGGAGATCAGTATGATTGATTTGCTTGAGGCCATGTATTGTATCCTGCCTGAGTTGTTCCAGTTGTTCACCATCCTTGAGAATTGCATTATACCATCATCCCAGACTTGCCCATTTGATATTTCCCTGAAGTTTATTTAGGAGATGTTTGGTTCATAGCTTTGTTATAGTCGTCATGTCATCCATATATGCCCTGATTGGGGGAAGACGCAGCCCACTCACCAAGCGTTCTCCTCCGACCACCCACCGTGATGCACGGATGATCCTTTCCATTGCCACTGTGACTGCCAGGGGAGACATAGTGCAGCTTGCCGTTATTCCAGTCTCCAGATATTGTCAGGCAGTGTTGATATACAGAACTGAAGATCTTGAAAGTAAGCCTTGACCAGTTTTGTTATAACCTTTGGGACATGGAAGAAGTTAAATGCCGTCCATAGTATCTCGTGTGTTACTGACCCAAAGGCATTGGCAAGATCTAGGAAAACCACATGCAAGTCTTTCTTTTCCATTTTGGCTGGTTGTACCTGGTGCCAGATCAGGTTTGCATGTTCTAGGCATCCTGAAAATCCACCCATTCCAGCCTTCTGTATTGTGGTGTCAACAGAATTGTTTTTCACCAAGAAAACTGAAAGCCTTTGGACCAGGGCACTGAAGAATGTTTTTCCTTCCACATTCAGAAGATTGATCTGGCGAAACTGGCTGATGAATGAGGAGTTTTTTTCTTTGGGAATCAAGATGCCTCCTGCCCTTCACCATTCTTTTGGAATGATGACATTACTCAAGACTATCTACATTTGGTGCCATAGATATTTCAGGATACCTAAATGGGACGCCATTAGGTCCAGGAGCAGATACTGATCTTGCTCGCTTAACCGTGTTCTCCATTTCACACCATATTGGGGGCCTTGTATCCATCCGGTATACTGGTGTGCCAGTAAATAGGTGGCATATCATCAGCAATGGTGGCAGTCAGACGTCTCTGACTGTCAAAGTAGGTTTCTTTTCGGTGTTCCTTAAGTTCTCTCATTGGTACCTTTCGGGTCCCAGTTTTCTCTTTAACAAAAAGGCTTTGGGCAAAGTTGTATGGATTCTTGTAGAAAGCAGTTCTTGATCGCTCTTTCTTTTTTCTTTGCTTCCTTAAGCACTCTGCTCTTCACATTGCTGCTACCCGCTGTTGAAGTGCCTCTAAGCCGTTCTTTTTTGGATCTTTTTCCACTGCTTTCTAAGCTGCCTACTATGCTTCACAAATGTCTTTATGGTGCAGATGGAACTCATACAGTCTCAGAGTTGCATCATTGACTGAAGGTCTTCCTCTTAAACAGCACGCAGCAAACCAGATGATTACTAACAGGTGAGTTCATTAATCCCAGATGTCCAGGACTGCAGGGCAGGAGCACAGGTATGCTGGAGGCAGCAGGTTTGTAGGTAGGTAACTTTCACTGAGACTCCATGCAAGTTAAAAGGTTCAAAAAACAGTTTTAAGTTCAGAACAATCTGACTTTTCTGTGGTGTTTCTTGTCCTGAGTACAAATTCAATTTTCAGCTCCTTCTTGGTATTCACACTCACTCACTCACTCACTCACACACACACACACACACACACACACACACACACACACACACAGCCTGACAGGTAATTTGTTGTGAAAAGCTGGGAAAAAATATTTTGCTGTCAAAATGATTTGACAGGTTTAATGTGAGGAGGAGGAAGAGATGGAGGTGAAGCCAGCTGTGTTTATAAACTGAATTCTGGTCAGTGACTGTACATCAGCACCCAGGATCTCGGACTCTGGCTCGTTTCTTTCTGTCAGTACTATTGCTGGTGTGGGTGGAGCCGCTGCTCAGCCACCATGTTTGTGATGACGGTGTTCTCTCTGAGGGTTGTTTACCTCCAGGACTTCAACTGCTGGGTCAGAGTGGACGTCGTGAGGTGATGGTGAGCACCACATCGTATATGAATTAACTAGGACAAAAATTCTGTCGTCAGCTGGCAGGCCTGTCCTGGGGTTTTACTTCCTGTTTTCTTTGAGCAGCTCGCTGTGAAATGAGACCTGACTGACCACATGTGCATGACTAACCCTTAACTGTGTCCTTATAGACACACACTGCAGCTCTGCATGTGTCTAACAGCCCATAATTGTTTCTTCTGCCATGATCTCAGGTTGTCATGGTAACAGACAAAGAGCAGAACACAGCTGAATTATAGTGATTACACAGAGAGGGAGACGGCTGTCTCATCCTGCCTATCTGTGTTTGTTATCCATTTTCTTAACAGCTTAACCGACGTAGGGTAACGTGGGGTGAAGCTTTTCCTGGCTGTCACAGGGGTCACCTGGTGCCTCCATCAGTGACTCCTCGGACTCTGATGCCTCCATCAGTGACTCCTCTATCTCTGACTATTTCTTCCTATCTCTATGACTCCTTCATATTTAATTTTCCGTCTTTCCCTGACTTCTCTGTTTCTGACTTTGCATTTCCAACTGTCTATGACTTCTTCATTTGAGACCCCCCTATTTCTGACTTTCCATCTCTGACTCTCCATTTTTCTCTGATTCCTCTTATCTGAAAGACCACTATCTCTGACTCCTCCATCTCTATTTCTGAATCCTTCATCTCTGACTCCTCCTTCTCTGACCCCATCATATTGTTTCAGCAGATTATTTTCATCTCCCTGAAAGGAAGTCATTGTTCACTCTCTTCTTGAGAGACCCTGATCAGAGTCTCAGAGCTCTGAAAAAAAAAGCCTGCAGACCATCATGAGTCACAAACTCTCTACAGGCTCTACAAGACCCAAAAAACTTATATTTATACACATAAAAAAGATATTGCCATCCATAACTCCAAGTTTTGAGTTAGCTATCTCAAAATTTCAAGTTAATAAGTTGGAATTGTGAGCTAGCTCTGCCAATCAGGAAGCTCAGTGATGGTACATAATTTTCTTGTTACATGTTAAGGTCAACTCTAAGTTCTGCTGAATTAAAAACTGAATGATTGTGGGCTTGAGCTGAGATTTGAACTCAAACGCTTACCTGAGAAAAAAAAAGTGATATCATCATAAACAACACAACAGTTTAATTTCAACAGTTTAATTTAAAACACAGCAGGACCAACAGCCAATGAAACATCAGAACACACAGATCATTTCAACACAGACATCATCCTATGAGAAGACACAAAAACAACAATCAGGACATCAGGACACAAAGTCTGCCCAATCACAAGCTCACCGAGCTCACGAGTGAGGCGGGGGCTTACATCAAATATGTTATATTTGTTCGTTGAATGTGAGCCAGGTGAGTCTATTTAGACAGAACAGGTGAGTCAGCTGATCTGCTCACCAACAGGTGCACATGTAGGGGGTGGAGGGGGGTGTCTCTCTGCTGGACAATCAGAGTATCCTTAGGGCCAACAGTGTGAGATGCTACTTCCTGATCCAGTTTCTGTGGTCTCTGCACTCACAGATGTTGAAGTGCATTCTTGCTAAGACAGTGACATCAGATTGCCATGAGAGACTCTGATGGACATTTTCAACATTTCTACAGACGGGAAATTACATACAGTTCATAGCGCTGTGACATTAAAACGGTTACGATGAGAAGCCTGAAAAAAATGTACAAGTGTATACAATTGTTTGGAAGAATGAACTGACCTTACCAGAAAAAAGACATGTTTTTTTTTTTCATTTTAGAGAGTTTATTTATTAATAAACAATTTGACTTGTTTCTTAGTGATACTACGTAAAGAAAAACGGATAAATTGGTAAAATTCTCTTTCATCCACTGTGTGAGGAGACAGCCTGGAAGACTTCAAGTCAGTGACAAAAAACAAAGTAAAAATGTTCCAAAGCACAGTTTAACATCATGCAATCTGTCAAGAAGTGTTATCACTTCCAGTTTATCACATTTTGAGCCCTTGATCCTCTCATTCTTGGTTATTGATCACGTGGTGTTTGGTCAATAAGGAGACTGGGACTAGAGGACAGTGTTGCTCCTTTGTTTTTTCTAACATCTGCTTCAGCTCCCAGAGTGCATCTGAGCAACAAATGGCCAATCACAGAGCTTCTCATTGGTTTGGCTCGAACCTTCATACCTCTGTCTTTGCCTCCATGGCAAGAGCAGCTTAGACTGATGGATACTGCAATATGTAAGGTCACAACGTATCAATGATCAGATGGACAATGGGAACTTCTGGAACACCAGGAAAAGACAGATTTCTTACTTGAATTTTTATGAGCTGTTCCATTAAATGCAGCGTTAACCAAGCAGACTCAGACTGAGCTCTGATTCTGCTGCTTCACATTCATTGCTGCTCAGCGAGTAACTGTTTCTATAATGCTGCAACATTTGAACCTCGTCATGAGAACCAAATTTGAATCGAACATATGGGGGAAATTTATTTTAGTTGTTTCTCTGTATTTTTAACCATAAACATAATATTATTGCACCAGAGTGTATGGGTTTCTTTCCAGGAGTCAAACACAAACTGAAGTTACAGGAAATGTAGAGTTACAGATCACAGTATAAACACACACTGAAGAGAAAACAGTATTAACAAAATCTGCAAGAGGTCAGTTCTCTGCAGACCAGGACTCCATAGACCATGATTCCACAGGCAGGGCTCCATAGATCTGGACCCCATATACCAGGGTTTCACAGGTCAGGACTCTACAGACCTGGACTCCACAGACCAGGACTTCACATACTATGGTTCCACACTCCAGGATTTCACACTGAACTCAGTACACATCAGGTCTCTACATCAGGGTTTCCTATATCAGGACTCAATAGGCCAGGACCATGACTATACAAACCAGGACTCCACAGACCAGACTCTGGAACTCCATAGGCCATGATTCCATAGATCAGGACTCCTTAGACAAGGACTCTACAGAGCAGCACAGACCTCTAAGGGTCCCAGTGGTACCTGGCACAAGGTCTTCAGACTTCTTGCATCTTGTTCCTGGTCTGCCCAACCTCTTGTTGGTAAGTTTGCCACTGGTGATTGGGAGCACTTCTGGATGGAAATATCTGGACTAAAGAAGTTACTGTAAACTCACTAATACCTGCTGTTACTATATGATCAGCATTTTTAACTTTAATCTCATTTTTTTTATATTCTTGCTTATCTTCACAGATGAGGCAGAATCTCCAATAAAGTAATGTTTTCATAGCTTTGTGCTTATCAGATCCCACAAAAGCTACCAGACCAGTGTTGGCCAAGCTCAATGGAGGTGCAATGGTGTTAATCAGTTTGGTTGCTTGTGATTAGTTCAGTATTTGCCTTTGCAGAGGTGTTTTCACTTATCTCTTTATTCATGGTCTTGGATCTACGTTACTGTTTTTAATTGACTAACAGTTCATTTTTAAGTCTAGGAAGCTGCAGTGCTAATAAAGTTTGATTGATTCAGTGGTCTTGTTTGAGTGGCAAAGAAACAGACAGATGAACAAGTTTTTTTGTGCTCTAGTTTTCGTTTCTGTCCAATTAGGACCAATTGAGATTACGAGTCCAGATGATTGAAGTTCATCACAGACACCAGTCTGATGTTGGTTCAGGTCCATAATGACCTGACAATCTACAAAACAAAGTCTAGAACCAGCAGAATCTACTGAGAATGATGGTTCTGGTCCCATTCTAGTTTGTCCAACAGAATCACTGAGAGTATGATGGTTTTGGTCCCGGTTAACTTTCTCAAACAAAACAGGAGATTCTGAAACCAGGATTCCTGAATTACAGTCATGAATGTGGTGAAACAGGACGTCCTGGAAGGTTTTCTGAAGGTTTGGAAGGACTCGGATGGGTTCTGTAAGGTTCCATTTTCAGAACTGTTCTCATCTCATCTTCCTCAGTCTGGTTCTGTTCTCTTTCTCTCGTTTCTTTAAGGCTGTGATGTAATGGCTGAAGAGTACTTCCTGTTCCTTCTTTCTGCTGAGGGTGTTGAATCGCTGGTCATCATGGTAACGAGCACAAAACTCCTTAAACGTTGTTCTGGAGGGGAAAAAAACATGAAAATTACTATTTCAAACTCTGAGGGGTGGAAACACAGAAACTGATGGCAACTTTTTTCTTGACGAATAAACAAAATTAAGTGAAACATGATTTTGTTTTAACAAAAAACAAAGAGAAGCTCAATCAGGAACCAAAAGCATTAAACTGACCATAATGACTTATCTAATGACTCTATAGCTCATAATTATCAACAACCTGCTACAAGAGTAAAAATATAAAACATGAAACAGAGAGTCTGGGTGAAAAAGGGCAAGTGACTCTTAGTGATGTATCACACTTTCTTTATGGTGAACACGTCTTGCTACCATCAAGACGGAGGCACAGGGCACTACCTTTGTGCCCGGAGATCTTTTATACAGTACCAGTCAAAAGTTTGGACACACTTTTGACTGGTACTGTACCTTTCAGTAAGACTCTGTTGAACAAATCCAAGTGCTCTGATTTTTGGTGAAGATGGTGCTCTTGTTATGAAGTGCTTTTTTTTTGTTAATACAAGTAATGTCTGTAACCGATGTATTCTTCTGTGGCAGTATATAATTTTCACTGAAGTGTTAACTTCCTCAGAGATCTCAGGTTTTAGTGGTGAACCTTGATTCAATGAAATAGGTATGTGAATGGCTTTAACTTGGAGGATTGGGGTTCATTATTTTATTTACAAACAGGTGAATTAGCACAGTTTTCCTCCTCTCCAGTCCCTGGTGGCTTTGAGTCATCCTCGGATGAATCTCTTTCTGGTGGAAACACCTCAGCTGCAGCTTCAGTTTGTTCCAGTGACCAGTCAATAAACAGCTGCCAATCCAGGTGAGGTCAGATTTTACAGGAACATAGCTGAATAATTGAGTGCACCACTGAATAATGAATGAGGAATACCTGCTGGTGATTTTCGCCTCCTCCAGCAGCTGTTTGAACTCTTCTCTGGCTTTTTGCAGTTTACTCCTCTTCTCTTTGTACTCATCCTTCACCCTGCTCTTCACAAACTGATCAAACACCTGGACACATACAGTATAGGTAACACTGATTTCATAGTGACATCTTGAAGGTGCATGAACATCAGAGAAAAGAAAGTCATGTTGAACAGTGCTGAACCTGTTTCCTCTGATCTGATGTCAGCAGCAGGTATCGAGGATCAAATACCATCTTGTGAAGCTCCTTCTCCCAGTTGGAGAATGCAGATACCTGAGGAGAGCCACAGATCAATATTTAAATTTCATGGATCAGTTTATATTTATATTGACAGGATATCTTTTAATAAATCACCTTTATTAGGGGTGATGCAGCCCGCAAACAATCTGATTGGCCTGTTCAGCACGGTCAATTCCTCCCGTGCAACTTCTTAGTATTATTAGTCATGATAACAGGAATTACATTTCCATTTATTTATCTTTCTGTTTCTATTTATTATTCGTGTATTTTTTTATGCTGAAATTTATTTATATATTTTTTATATTTGATTTATATTTTTTACATTAATTATATTCTGTATTTTATTTTTAATTTAGTATTTATTTGTTTTCAAGCAATTGTATAGGTTACTCACTGTTCTTTAAGTGCAATAAATGCAGTAATCATGTTAAATAATGGTGATTTCAATATTGACTAAAATAATTTCGATTATAATTTTTTCCATAATTGAGCTGCCATAGTTCTTTACGCATATTGATTAAGATGAAACATAAAGCATAATTTAAATCACTAATAAAACCTTTACAAACATAATATAAACAAGGTGAGACACATTTTTTAGTCACTTCTCTATCATTGCAAAGCCTAAATCATACAGTGTAGCACAAAGTCCTGATTGGAGGTTTATTTTATTTATTTAGTAAATTACTTTGTCTGTGATGAAGCTGCTTTTCTTTCTTTCAGTCAACAAAGCTCGATGGGGTTCTGAGCCACCAAATCCAGCTTCATGCAGTTTTTCACCCGGGGTTAGTTAAGCTGCATCCACACCTTTACACACCCTTACTCCGTCTTTGATTCACAGCAACATGGTGACCAGAGACAACAGAGAGTGAATGGCGTTCAGTAACTTCAACCAATGACAGGTGAAGTGACTGCTGGCAATGTAACGTGGGCACTGTTGATTGACATATGACCTGGTAGTAAACACATTAAACAGTTACCTAGGCAACCCATAATCTGCAATATCCTCAAGCGATCAGCTGCCAGCTTCAAAGTGATGCTTTCAGTGTGGATGCAGCTTTACTGAGCTTTTGCTGAGAAAATCAGTGTTTTCCATGCAAACCACAGCTGACTTTGGCAATCTGATAATGACCAAAGCAATCACAAAGAAG
The DNA here is from genome assembly GCA_015108635.1 of Andinoacara biseriatus. NCBI lineage: Eukaryota > Metazoa > Chordata > Actinopteri > Cichliformes > Cichlidae > Andinoacara > Andinoacara biseriatus. The sequence continues at coordinate 3,004 of VUQJ01045258.1, read as the reverse complement.
ATTTTTTGGGTGCAGCTTCTTGACGCTAACTTCACCGAGCGACAGCCAGCAACCTTCAGCAACTTGTCCTGCAGGACTGAGGCCTTAGTCAGCAATGGTCTGCTGAGGCTGGTGAACAGTGGCTGCTGGTGGATTTATTTATTTAACAGAAATCTAATGAGCCAATCAAATCCACCTGAGTCACCTGAAGACTGCTTGAAAGGAATGAGACAGATGTTTGTACAATGATGATCAAAACATGATCATTTATCTGCTTCAGTCTGACTTGAAACAGATGCTAAGCACGAGCAACTGAAAAACTCTGTCCTCTGTGTTTTATCAGTTTTTTTTATACCTTGATGTAAAATCCAATGAAGTGAAGGAGAGATGTGGAGAATAACAACTTTGCTAAATATGGGCTTTGCCGATGAGTCTGCTGTGGTAAAACTACAATGTCCTAAAATGCCATCAGAACAGAGCTCATTCTGGTTATTTATCAAGCACTTTCTAAACCATCACAAAAGATATTCCACACAGGAACGTTCAGAGCTTTAACTGTTTCAAACATGTTAACAAGTTCTGCTATAAGATGAAAACATACATATGTGCTTTGTGCTAAGCACTCAAGCACTTCATCTGCCTCACATTCACACCTACAACCAGTTTAAAATCTTTCAGTAACCCAGCATGCATGTTTTTGGACTGTGGGTGGAAACCATGCAGTGAGAACTTGGGTTGTTTTGGTAATACTGGTTTTAGTCTCTTCCCCAAAACACTTTCAAACATGTTTATCATTAAAAAGATTGCACTACTGAAGCAATTACATTGTATTTATTTGTAATGTGCTTCTATATCCTTTTATATGAAACATTTGTACTTTTGTTTGAGTGTGTACAGAATAAACACACTACATATGTATATAAAATCTAATGTTACCCCTCTCTCCAGCATCATTTCCTTGAAGTGAGCAATCCGGAGTTCCAGTGGGAGGAGCTTAACCTCTCCTGGATGGGGGACGAGAGACATCGACTCCTCTGTTCTAAAGAGATACAATGAATGTGTTTGCACATCGGTGATGACATCAGCAAATCACCATGTTTACTATTCTTAACAAAATAAAGTTAACAAAAACCTTTAGACCGTTGACCTCCTGTATCTTTTGGCCTCACCTGTTCCTCTTAGCGTTGTGTTTAAGGTCATCATCTTGATTATCATCATCAAGGAGAGGAGACGACTGGCAGCTAGAGTTGCTGTCTGTCACAAAGAGGCAAAATCCACAATTAAACAGTGAAGTGAGACAGGTGAGGGCACAGATGGGTGAACAGACAGTCAGAGGAAGAACAGACAGGTGTTTGGCAAAGACATGAGTAGACAAGCACATGAAAGACAGGCAGGTAAAAGACAAGTGAGCAGACAGACAGCTGAGGGACAAACAGGTGAGAGACAGACCTGAAGGTGAGGTCTTCTTTCTCTTGTGGGGTGGGTCCTCAATAATGTGGCTTATGTCTCGATCAATCAGCTCTCCCGGTCTCTCCCACACAGAAAGGTGGATTGTGGGATTGAAGAAGAACACTCGATCATCTCCAGTCCACACCACACACCTGAACACACACAAACCACCCAGAGATTGAACTCTGTGGCAGAGAAAAGTCCTGTCTGGGTCTATCACCATCCATGAAGATCTTAGAGAGAGTGGAGGGCTATCAAGTTGTTCTACCATGGTGTAGATAGGAAGGGAAATGGAATAGGGGTAAGAGAAAAACGAAATCAGCTTCTATAATTATAGAGAAAAACTTAATTTATAAAACATTTTATAAATTAAGTTCCTAAACAGAGACCCAAAAACATTCAGCAAGAACAAATGAAAACAGAAATCACATCTAAAAAGAAAGCACAGATCATGAATAAAAAATAAAATATCTATCCATTCTCTTCTGCCTTAAAACTTCAGCTTTATTGCTGGAAAACTCAGGTCAAAACAGAACTGTAAAGGAGCAAAACAAAATACAAAACTCACATGGAAACAAGATCTCAGCACACAGCGGGAGGGAAACTACGGCGAGGACGCGACAAAGAGCAGAGGAAAACTAAGGCAATAAATACACAAGGGGTAACAAGAGCTGGGAGGGAAAACACAAGAAGCAAAACTAAACACACCACACAAGGACCAAAGGCACACCAAAATAAAACAGGAAGTAACTAGCCAGAGAGCAGGACTGAAACCCATGAGCTTGACGCAAGGACAGAGGAAAAACGATAACACCGAAAAACAAGTTACCTGCTCAACCTTAAACACCAAAGAATGCACAACCAATAATAAACAAGGATTCCAAACAAAGAACCAAACCAGAAACAACAGCATACATAAGACAATATCAAAGAACAAAAACACAAAATGCTGGAAAAAAGGCCCAGGAAAATGGCATGTTTTACTTTATGTAACTCACTGTTCAGTCCTCACTCAGTTCCTGGTTATTTGGAGTTTGGTTTCTGCCACTGGTGTCAATTTGCCTGCATTAAGTTAATTTGTGTCTGTGTTTCCCTGTTTGTCACTCTTCACTTCGTGTTTAACTGTGATAGTTATTTGTCTCTTGTACTTGATGTTGTACTTCCTTCCTGTTTCCTGGTTTGTTTGGGTTCCTGCTTCTCTGCTTTCACTCTGCCTGCCATATTTTGGTCTATATTTGGGGTCCACATCCACACTCAAATCTGACACATCTTGATTAACTTTGTTTAGGGTTCAATGTGTTCCTGCACCCCATCCCTGTTCCCAGGGTGAGAGTAGCCAGGGTCTAGCCTAGGGCTGGGCGATATGGACCAAAAATAATATCACAATATTTTTTAGCTGAATGGTGATATACGAGATATATATATATATATATATATATATATATATATATATATATATATATATATATATATTTATATATATAGATATATATATATATATATATATATATATATATATATATATATATATATATATATATATATATTTTTTTTTTCTTTGTTTTTTAACAATTTA
>VUQJ01045256.1:31404-42532 GCA_015108635.1 Andinoacara biseriatus | reverse complement strand
TTCTGTAGTTTAAATCTGAATATTTTATTTCTTGAAGCTCAGCAAAAATAAATTCCTCCACTGCATCCCATACCAAATTTGGCATAGCTGCATTAAACCACATTAAAAAAAAAAGTACTTTCTCCATCTCCACACAATTCACCCAGCAGTGTACACTGACTTAAAGGAAGTATTCATGTTATCAACAGAAGATGACACTCCATATAAGGCTGTCCATAATTTTCCCCATACATCTTCAAGCCATTTATCGTGATATCTGATACAAGTCACTTCAGTTATTACCCTGAGTTGCTAAAACCCTTTTTGCACATTAAGAATGATGCTGCCTTGAGTCAAACGTTTATCACAGTTTTTAATGGATAATTCACTATGTATAGACTCAGCTCAGACTCAGCTCAACTCAGAAAGTTGAAAATGTGAGTATTATGCCCCTTTTCCAGCATCCGGTTATAATAAATTGTGTAATTAGCTGACCAAGTATGTCCAGAATCAGTATGTCAAGCTTAAAGGCCTGAGGTTACGTTGGCAAATTAGTTCTCTTACTAATTGGATGTAGGGATAAAAGTGAGCCAAAAACCAAGCATGGTTTGGTTTATGTTACAATTAAATAATCTGACCTATGTCTTCATTGTTAAAGAGCACGTATCATGCAAAATGCACTTTTTTTAGCCTTTAAAAACATTTTGTTGTGTACTTTCAGTGTCTAACAGTGCAGAAAACGTAAATATATGTTGTTTGGGTGCTGCGTAGATATCTTTATATTCTTTTTGGGTCATAATTTTCAGCCTGTTCAGTTTTCTCTCTGATTCGTGGCATTTTCTCTTTTCTGGCGTCACAGTATTTCCTTTGGAACTGCTAAATAAGGTCATAGACATCTGGCCGCCATTTTTTTCTCACAGCAATTTGTAGTCCAGTTTAGTTATGCCGAAGTTGCACGTAGGTAAGTCAAAATATTTGTTTTTTGCATGTGGTAACCCACATGATTGCTTACATTACCCCCCGGCATCAGAGCCTCTTCGAAGTGCTAAAATTCATCAAACTAGACTAGTTCTTATATAGCGCTTTTCTACTCTGAGCACTCAAAGCGCTTATACAACACGTCTGCATTCACCCATTCACACAAGCATTTCCATGTTTACCTAAGGTAATTCACACTTCAATCATACTTGGTGGTGGTAAGCTACTAATGTAGTCACAGCTGCCCTGGGGCAATTTGACGGAAGCGTGGCTGCCAATCTGCACCTACGGACCCTCCGACCACACAACACATTAACACTTAGGCAATGTGGGTTAAGTGTCTTGCCCAAGGACATAATGACAGACGGGGACTCGAACCAGCGACCCTCCGGTGGACGGGGCGGGGCGCAAACGACGGCACCAAAACCGCTTGTTCTAAGCCGTGTCAGAAAAGGGGTCAATTTGAGGTCTGTAGAGCTACAATAACGAGGAACTGGGACCAAAGCATTGCAGTTCTACTTTATATAGACCACAAGTGAATGATTTATATATGAAAAGGAAGGATTTAAAAGCATGATACGTGCCCTTTAAGTTATCTGAGTAAACAATCCCCCACCCCTCACCTTTTCATCCTTTTCCAGCTCTAGTCCTGTCTTCCGGAGGTTTTCCTCAAACTCTTCCCGCTTAAAGCGCTCATCATCCTCATGATAGTCAGGCTCCTGTACAGCAACCTCTAGGTCTTTTTTTGACTGCGGTGGTGGTCTGCTGCTTCTCATTCTCAGGCAAAGTTGTTGTATGAAGTTGTTACCAGACTTCGATGACCGCCTTTGTGTGCTGCCAGACTTTTGGATCTGGTAGGTTAGAACATAGTCCACACGTCGCTGTCTATCAGAGAAGTACGAGCCCAGCTGTGCTTCATCTGTGCAGAGACCTTTCATTTGCTAGAAGCAAGAGAGTATCATTGATTACTGTGTTTGTATGTATGCAGCAAAACAGTTATATATAAAAATATGAAAAAAAAAATTACAACAGACTCAAAAATAAATCAATAAATAACAATCAGACCTTTCTTAAACTCACACCCATAAGAAGAAACAGCACCATTCTGCACACACCAATGTTCTGTTTTCTTTCACTACAGTCGTCCTAATTTCTCAAGCCTTGTTTGATTTGCCAGTTGTGGCCAGAGCCAGATGCGGGGAGAAAAAAAAATCTTTTGGCTGAAGCTGGCCCACCAAACCTCATCTAGAGATGCACCATAATAAACACCATTTAAGAATCACGGTGTAAACACAGGGTATATTAACTATGGGAGGAGTTGTAGAACACCAACTACAATGACTGTAACATCATGTTCTTCCTGTGATTTTTATCTGTTGCTAATTTTAGTTTCATTTTTTCCCATTTCAATCTCATTCATTTTTAATTAAAAACCTTACTTTAATCTTATTTTTTGTACTAGACTTATTTAGTTCATTATTCTTGTTTTCTGAAGCTTTGTATATATTCTTTATGGTTTATTTATAGCCTTATTGTTTAAGTCTTCTGTCTTGTTAGTTACTGATGAGGTTGAGATTTTTATTTAGTTCGTTCCCTTTTGTTTTTCCGTTCTATTCCTCCTTCTGTCTCGTCTGTCTTTCAGGCTTCAGCTAACGAGTCTTTGGGAATTACCTTGTCAGTGTAAAAATACTACTTTATGCCTGGGTTAGGAACCTTTTTGAACCTTTTTTGTATGGCCTCCATGTGCTTGTACACATGCCTGATCCTGGGGGATCCTCTTGGCTGGACCTAAACATAATGTCCCAGAGGTTTTCTATTGAATTTAGGTCAGGCGAGCGTGTGGGCCAGTCAGTGGTATCAGTTCCCTCATTCTCCAGGAACTGCCTGCATACTCTTCATTAGACCGGGCACTGTCATGTAGCAGGAGGAACCCAGGACCCAGCATAGGGTCTGACAGTGGGTTCAAGGATTTCACCGGTCATGCTGAATGATGTTACAGGCAGCATAACATTCTCCATGGCTTCTCAGACCCTTTCATGTATGTCACATGTGCTCAGGGCGAACCTGCTCTCATCTGTGAAAAGAACATGGTTCAACTGGTGGACCAGCCAATTCTGGTATTCTATGGCAAATGGTGACTGGGCTCCAGGGCAATAAGCACAGGGCTCACCAGAGGATGTTGGGCCCTCAGGCCACCCTCATGAAGTCTGTTTCTGATTGTTTGGTCAGAGACATTCACACCAGTGGCCTGCTAGAGGTCATTTTGTAGCTCTGGCAGTGCTCACCCTGTTCCTCCTTGAACAAAGGAGCAGATAAAGCTCCTGCTGCTGGGTTGAGGACCTTCTACAGTCCTGTCCAGCTCTCCTAGAGTAACTGTCTGCCTCCTGGAATCCCCTCCTGGAGACTGTGCTGGGAGACACAGCAAACCTTCTGGCAATGGCAAGTATTGCTGTGCCATCATGAAAGAGTTGGACTACCTGTGCAACCTCTGCAGGGTGCAGGTATCGCCTCATGGTGACACTGATCTTAGCCAAATGCAAAACTAGTGAAAGAAGAGGAAAAAAACTGCCAGAAAAGATGAAAAATGTCAGTGTCCTCCACCAGTAAAGCCATTCTTGTTTAGGGGTTGTTCATTGTTGCCCCTCCAGTGGACCTGCTGTTAATTTCATTAACACCAAAGCAACTGAAACTGATTGCCAACCCCCTCTGCTACTTACTGACCAGATCAATATCCCAGACGTTTCACTGACTTGAGGCTAAACTCTGATTAAAAGAAGTTCCTCTTAAGTTTGAAGTCACTCCTCTCACTCAAAAGCCTCCACATTAAAAGGGTACAATCAGATCAATTTTTTATAATTTGTGGTAAAATGATGGCTGTAGAGTGAAAATTGTTGGCCCACCAGCAGGTTGAAGATCACTTTTGAATAGTGCTTTTCCCCCACTCTGTCAGTTAATTAGTCCACTGTAGCTTTCCCGCTCAGTTAAATGGTGGAGGGATTTTTTTGTGATAATATTTAAAATAATTAAAAACTGGAAAAAAATAACAGCAGTCATACTCAAGCCGACTGATTTGGTGTGAGAACCGTGACAAATGGTACGGGAGGAAAATAAGCTCAGAGTAAAGAGAGACGGGAGGATAACCCTACTATTACAATGAATGGGATTTTTTTGCAACAAATCATTGAATACTTCGAAGACAATACAACATATGCAAAAACTATACTCCATCGCCTTTATTTCTGTTTGTCCTTGTAAGCAACTATATTTTCATTACTAAAATCTTGTTGAGCTATAGCAGCATGTGTTAGGTTCCCTTTGAGCCGTGGATTCGAGGGCTCCAAATGCCTAGAATTACTTGAAATGCCTAAAACTTAAATTTATGGACCCATTTTAACAATCAATCAATTCACTGCATCATAAAAATGTGAAGCAGCTTAAGTGTAAAAGTAGTAATACTGGAATCTGAATATTAGAAATGATTCAAATCGGAACTGGATTTGCTGAAATTCAAAAATATGCAAATAAAGCATCATCAACCAGCTCAAGGGCAAAATCAAAAAGGCCTTGGTCCCAAATGAGTTTGCCTGCATGGAGCTGAATGGCATTACCTTAAGAAAAGTTACGTGAACTTATATAATGAAAAATAGGATAAATAACTGCGGAAAAATTCACGGGTTAAAAATGGTTTATTGAAAGTGAAAAGGGTGAATAATAGATAAAACGACAATTTCAAAATAACTAAAAATGATTTTAAAACATTTACCGAAATTTTTTTAAGTAACTAAAGATTTTAATATTAGAATAAACAAACACATGGAGAGGGTGAGGAAGGTGAAAACATTGTGTGAGAGGCAGACTACCTGCGTAAGGCAGGTGAGGACAGTGTGTGTACGAGGAGAGTTGAGGCAGATTACCAAATAAAGGCCTGGCTACTTTTTTAGGTCACACAGGTGTACCTAATGGAATGATAGCATATATACCTAATAAAGTGACCACATACCACTAAAAGGTCAGTCGGAGTGAAAGCATGTTGATAATCTTGATAAATAGATGGTTTTTCAGGTGTGAGAGTGTGTGATTGTCGGTCTCTATGCTCTGGCCATATTTAAATTAGCAGTCTAATGAAATGCAGTCCTGCAGAAACAGAACCGAAGCCAATCAGAAGCAGTTTGTTTTGGATTGCCGGGCACAAAAACAGCTTTTTCCTCATTGGTGGCAGTGTTAAATTCTCTCCCTATATGGGAGACAAAGAAATGCATAGAAAGCCCAAAAAGGCCATAAAATAAAAGGCAATAAAAAGAGTTGGCTCACTATAATGATTGCTTGCTTTAGCAATGTAAATGCTTAATCGGCATTCACATTACTAAACCTTTGTTGACAAAATGTACTGGGATTGTTTGCTGTATAGTAAAAAGGTTTCAAATGAATTTGTAAATATGTACATTGTGTTTATATTTATCACAGCATGAAGGTTTGTGGGTGAAAGAGAAAACGTTTATTCTCAGGAATGTCTGCACCTGATGTGGCGATAACTCGGCATGTGAAAAAAGAAAACACAAACAAAGATGGAGACTGATAGATGCTGTGAGAGCACTGGGAGATAAGCCCACTTATTTTTGTAACAGCATACAGTAGTGTGCAAAAGTCTCGAGCCACCTCTTGTTTATTTATATTTTGCTTCCAAGGAGCCAAGCTCTCTTATAATTTTTAAAGTGCTCATGAGCAATAGCTCTCTGAGAATCTTTCAAAGTTCTTTGGCTGCTTTTTCACTCTTTCAGTTCTTGTACCTGACCATTTTTAGAGGAATCTTTTTTGGTTGTTAAATCACGTTCTACCTACCAATGAATCACGCAAGCATAGAAAATACACCTAATGCCAGGACTGAACCAATGTGGTCTCTACACACACTTGCTCAGGGGCCCACAGCGGTGATGCCATCCTGGGGATTTAAACCAGGGTTCTTTTAGTGATGAACCTGCTTCTTGTCCTCTAGGCCACCACCCCCACCTTTTATACAGTATTTCCATAAATCGATACAACCTTTACCCATTTCCCGAGCAACATGGTGCCTTAAAACTTTTGCATATTAAAAGAGGAAGAGAATGCAATAGATGAGAATAACAGAACGAGATAGCAAGATAGATGTGAGTATAAAGACAGCACATAGTATATGAAGATTTATGGCAATATTAAAATACTATAATTGATGTTTACATGCTGATAAAAAGGACAATTACATGTCAATATACAGACTAGTCACCTGTCAAACTCTGGCTGAATACATGCAGACTGCCTTCATGTCTGCAGGTCAACAATGAATCACAAAACTAACGATACAGATGAAGCGCTGAGAAACCTTCTTCTATGCAGCCCCTACACTACACAGCAACAGTGTGCATGTCTGTGATAGGAAGCATCATGGGGGCTGGTGGACACACGGGATGATTAAGCACACGCACGCTCACACGCACGCACACAGACATTCACCACTTTTAACAGGAAGTAGTCATAGCTGCATAGGGCAGAGGTTGCTTCTCTGAGGGCCCATGAGGATGTAGTGGTGTATGCATCACCTACCAGTAGGACATCTTTTCTCACAAAGCAACCGGGATATGTGGTTCTCCTTTCCCCAAAGGTTCAACACATTCATAGCCACCCACCCACCCACACATACATACACTGTGTTCCAAATTATTATGCAAGTGATATTTTTCTCAGATTTTACCAAATGGTCAATGCAAATGATGGTCAGTATAATTTTTAAGTCATGAACCGTCGATCCATCCATCTGCTTCCGCTTATCCTTTTCAGGGTCGCGGGGGGGGCTGGAGCCTATCCCAGCTGACATAGGGCGAGAGGCAGGGTACACCCTGGACAGGTCGCCAGCCTGTCGCAGGGCCAACACAGACTTACAGACAACCATTCACGACTATGGGCAATTTAAATTGGCCAATAAACCTAACCCCGGTAAGTGCATGTCTTTGGACTGTGGTAGAAAACTGGAGAACCCGGGAAAACCCACGCAGACACGGGGAGAACATGCAAACGCCACACATTGAGAGAGAAGCCAGGCCAAGGTGGACTCAAACCCAGGCCTTCGAGATGATATTCAAACTGTGAGCCAGCAGTGCTAACCACCACACCACCATGCTGCCCAAATGAGTTTCAAAACATTTTTTAGGTTTTAAAGAACTGCAAATGGTCATTTCCTGAATTTGCAGCATTGAGTGGTCACGTTTACTAAAATCAAACGCTATTTCAATCAAAAACATCTTAACTAGCCAAGTTAGACGTTAACATAGGAGCTCTTCTTTGATATCACCTTCACAATTCTTCCATCCATTGAACTTGTAAGTTTTTGGAGAGTTTCTGCTTGAATTTCTTTGTAGGATGTGAGAATCGCCTCCCAGAGCTGCTGTTTTGATGTGAACTGCATCCCACCTATCTTTTTGTACCATTGAAGAAAGTGTTCAGTCGGAAAGTCTATATACTTTGCCGAGGTCATTTTCCCACCTTCTGGGACCCTAAAGGATCCTACCAGCTCCCTCCCCATGATTCCAGCCCAAAACATGACTCTGCCACCTCCTTGCTGATATCGCAGCATTGTTGGAACCTGGTGGCCATCCACCAACCATCCATTACTCCATCCATCTGGACCATCCAGGGTGGCATTCATCAGTAAACAATACTGTTTGGAAATTAGTCTTCATGTATGTCTGGGCCCACTGCAACCATTTCTGCTTGTAAGCACTGATTAGAGGTGGCCAAATAGTAGGTTTATGCACAACTGCAAGCCTCTGGAGGATCCTACACTTTGTGGGACTCCACTAGCAGCTTCAAATAACTGTTTGCTGCTTTGTAATGGTAGTTTAGCAGCTGCTCTCTTAATCTGATGAATTTGTCTGGCAGAAACCTTCATCATTATACGGTGTGCATACAAACGCATTTCTGAGACGTGATAAGCGCAGAATTAAAGAATGAGACAGCCAAGTGGGGTTTTCTTAAGTCAATTTTTGTCTCTTTGTTAATCAGAGTATTTAAAGAATTCAGTAGCAAAGTGCAGCTGTTAAATAGCACTCCACTGCTGTCCTGTGCCACAGATGAAACATGTACACAGACTGCCAGATCTTCTCCTGCAAATATATCAGCAATCACTGGTTGTCAGTGCAAAGAACATTGTTCCGGAAGTGTGGTTTGCCATCCATCCATCCATTCACTTCTGCTTATCCTTTTCAGGGTCGCGGGGGGGCTGGAGCCTATCCCAGCTGATATAGGGCGAGAGGCAGGCACTTGGCACCCTGGACGGGTCGCCAGCCTGTCGCAGGGCAAACACAGACACAAACACAGACAACCATTCACACTCTCATTCACACCTATGGGCAATTTAGATTGGCCAAATAACCTTACCCCCAGTAAGTGCATGTCTGTGGACAGTGTGGTTTGTTCAGATGCAACTTTGCCTTTTATTACACTGTGTTGCTGTGCTGTTTTTAGAGAGAGAGGCTTTATACTGGCAACAGTTCCAAACAAGCCATACTTGTGCAGTCTTTATTTATTTTTTTAAACGCTGCTGCCATGAAGGTTAAGATTTGACATGCTCACAGGGGCATGTAGAGGCTGAGATGGAGCTCTTGGAATTTTTTTTCTCAGTTTTTCTGAGCATTATGAAGTCTGACACTGGAATGAATTTGTTAGTTCTGGGAAGATTTTGGCATTTTCTGACTGCTCCAGAGCAGCAAACTGCCAAAAACTCTGCTTTTAAACAGGCGCTCGCACTTTATGATGATCAGGTAACCAAGTGCATTTTATTAGCAGCATTTAGCTGCTACTGACCCTCTTAATCCCTTTGGAAGCAGTAAGGGTGTTCTTAACTTTTCACAGGTCTCCATATCGTTCCTGTAAAAATTTTATTTTTCACATAACTGTAAATCCTCCCCTGTGTTCAACAGCCAACAACTCTGTCCAGCTTGACCAACTCTGTATGCAGTTTGCTGCTGAGCAGTTATTATAAAAGGGCTTCCTGCAGCTTTTAGCTTTAAATCCCTCCATGACAGCAGTTACAGTGAGATAAAAATTGCTCAAGTGAGCATTCTTAGGGCCTCTCATTTTGACAACCCCCTTTTACACAGCCTTTAAACCATAAATATATTGACCAATTTTAGACCTGCATTTCACGTTGGTTTACTCTCCAAACATATGCACCCCTCCTGCACCACACTTGGACTAGACAAAATATCAGTCCTGTTCACAGGATATACCTCAGTATCTAACACGCAAACAGGTATTTCTTGGTGTTTGAAGTTACCAGTGCAGAACCTCCTTACATTGCTACAGTTTCTTTGCTTTGTTTATGTTCTATGCTTTTAACATTCATTGTGTGCTAAATGAGGTCAGAGGACCTGATGCAACATGATTTTTTTTTAACCCATTATGTGCTGACTGAACAAAAGGCTCAAGTTTGACTTTTGCAAAAAAGAAAACTTTCTGTGTGCAGTGAGACTGATGAGTAGCCTGATGTTTGTTTTTAAAAGAGGTGGTGTAGAATTAATAGGCTGAAAAGTAACACTGGATGGAGTAATAAGCCGGGTTGATTTCATGGACAGAATCGGAATCTCACTAATGGATTGTTAATTTTTAGTTCTGGGCCTTTTTTATTGTTATTCTTGTGTCTGCAAATTATTCTGTTCTTTTTTGTCTGATTTTGTTTGTTTTCATTTGTTTTTTTCATGTCATTTGTTTCTCTTGTAGATATATTTCTGTCAGTCAGGAGTAAGACCAGATTTCAATTCTTTTTCTTTCATGAAGTTTCAACAAACATCATTCATCCCTTCATTTTGGTTTTATTTCTGCAAAAAATGAATCCCATCCATGAACTATTTCCTAACTCTAATCAGTCTGTAGAGCTACTTTGAGGTTTTGCTGCTGAAGTGCAGCAAACCACACACACTGTGCAGCACAGAGGTAAACACAGACGGCAATTACGAGCAAGACAAAAAGTGCGCACTTTGCGTCCTTTAATCTGTTGAGAACTAAGACAACGCAGCAAGTTCAGTCTTAGAGCCCAACCTAATTCACAGCTGTGAAAATAGTGGTAGAAAACTTTACATCGAGATAGCAGAGTCAGTTCTGCTGCTTGCGTCACGCGTTCTCATTTCCAGACTAGTTTGCGGTGCTGGAGCTGAACCCGTTTTTCAGCCGAGCACCGAGCGAGGTCGCGGTGGAAAAAACACTGAATGGTTTGAGCACTTGGCACCGGCACAGGGTCAGTAGAAAAGGGGCCTGACTGAGGGCAAACCACAGCATGGTTAGCCAGTCACTGGAAAGGGCATACATCAGAAGACATCAGAGTGCATTCTTGGTGAGTAAATGGTAAATGGACTGGTTGTGATACAGCACTTTTCTAGTTGAGCACTTAAAGTGCTTTATACAACATGCCTCATTCACACATTCATACAAGCACTTTTTCTGCACCTAAACATACAGGCCCTTAAAAAGGCCACTCCCAAGCTGCTGGGAGTCCGCCCTCCATCTCCAGGGAGTAGCTACTTTTCACTATAAACAGTGGAAATGCTGTTGAAACCAGCAATTTCTCCTGAGTAGAGTCCATGCTCTCAGTATTGCCCAAAGTTAACAAGAATGGTCTGAGTGTCTGAGTTTTAATGACTTAGACACTCATGACTCTGACCGAGCTGCTGAATGTAAATCTACATTCGTTAAAATATGCAGATGAACTGTTAATAAGACGGAAGTATTTCTTAACAGATTACTTGATTAACTGTATTAATCAATATAATACTTGATTACTAAAATAATCGATAATTGCAGCCCTAGTTGCATTGTGTTTTAGCACTTAAACAATAACAGACCTCTCAGGTGAGGTGTAGTGGACACTGATCAATTGATCAGTTATTTTTTGACACAATTTTCATTTGTTTTCTACTCAAATGTGGCTTTTATGTTCACTGAAAGTTTTTTTTGTTATTGTTTGCAAGGAATAAAGAAATTTAAGTAATTTGTTTTAGTCACATAAATCATCATTTGATCCAGAAATAACTATGTCATATTTCATCACCCTCTTAAAATAATGGCCCAAGTATTTTTTTTTTTCAGGTTTTTTAGAAAAGACAAAAAAAATGAACCAAATATTTAAAATAATGGCCTACATTTTTTT
>VUQJ01045256.1:20607-31384 GCA_015108635.1 Andinoacara biseriatus | reverse complement strand
CAAATGTGGCTTTTATGTTCACTGAAAGTTTTTTTTGTTATTGTTTGCAAGGAATAAAGAAATTTAAGTAATTTGTTTTAGTCACATAAATCATCACTTGATCCAGAAATAGCCATTTCACATGTGCAAATAAACCATACAGAAATTCACTGAACCGTGCCTTCTGTAGCACAATATGAACCAAACTGTGGAACTTTGTACAGTTACACCCCTCATTTCTGTAGATCTATCAAACATACATACTATGGACTCATTGCGCCTGGTTTTGTTGACAAAATCCACATCCAGGTTCTTCTCCACAGTAGTGACTGCCTCATAATCGGTGCTCCTCTTCATAGCTGCAGGATCCTCCTGCTGCAGGCTGCTTGAGTGTTCACAAGATGACAAAGGAGTAGAATCTGAAGAGAAAATCAGAAATGGATTAAGCACTCATGCTTTAAATTCAAAATCTTGTATCTGCTGAACATTTGGAACATTTGATGTCTGAATCAGTGATTCATGAAAAATCTGCCTCAGTACACAATAAGGATGTAATGGTACATTCCTATTGTAGTACTACAACAGGACCATTACTTCAAGTTACTGACGTTTGAAGATTTTTCGAACGGTCACAGAAAACTTTGCTTTTATTATCTCCCAGTTTACAGCTCCTCATTTTCATTTCTGCATTGCCAACACCACCTCTATTCTCCAACACGTTCATCAAATCTCCATGTAGCTGATCGCCCCCATCCAAAAAAAAAAAGCAAAGAAAAAAACTAACAAAGCAAATAAATGAACATATCGTGATATTCAGCAATGGTATCATAATATCATTTACACTGAGAAGCATTCAAAAAAATACCTTAAAATTATGAAGTGCCAGAAGCACCAAAAAGAAATAATTAATTATATCATTAAAAAATTAATTAAATGTGGCACTAATTAATTATTGGGGAAAAATAGCAAGCAGTTAGTGGGGTTTGGTTAATCGGTGAGTTTAATTGCCCATAGGTGTGGATGGTTGTCTGTGTTAGCCCTGCGACAGGCTGGTGACCTATACAGGGTGTATCCTGCCTCCAGCCCTCCTGTGACCCTGAGCAGGATAAGCAGAAGAGAATGGATGGATGATGTCAATATTTAATTCATTATTTTAGGTTTCCTGTGCTGAAATAATAGAACCTGTCACTGTGACTCATCAACAAACACAGGACATAATTCACATGATTTTTGGTTTATTTCAGTGTTTGATTTGTTTTGTTTCAGTGTTTCTGAGATTCAATTTAAGCTTCTTAGCTGGTTAGTTTTGGTATCTTAATGTCCTATTGGAATGCCGTCAGTATATTTTGAACTGAATCGTTTACTCGTCTTTATTTCCTGATGTCAGATGTGTTATTCTTGTTTACTTTCAATTACAACTAACATTAAACTAGCTTAATAGGAGAGAAAATGAGAGCATGTTCATTGGAAGCAGACACATCTGGAAGAGCATGTTGATGCCGTTCATGGACATTGTGAAGAGTGATGTCAAGGCTACTCCAGAAATTATCCAATTATATTTGTAATTTGTAACACAGGGAATTAGGTTTATTATGTTTCTCATTTTCATTGTCAATATTATATATTATAAAAGGTAAAAAGGCAGTTAAGTGCACAGCAATGCCAAGCCGTGAGCCGTATCCTCCTGTCAGAGATCTGGACTCCTGAGTGTACTTGCCAAGCAGGGAGTAGCAGGTACAAGGTGTACTCCATATTGAGAAACGCCCACTGAAAGAATTGACCCCAGGCCAAAGCAAAGGCTTTGACTAGATCAGTGTTAGCTCTGCGTCCTGACTTTAATGGGTGAGGTTGGCAGATCAAATAAATTCATGACGTGCCGCAGCACAGTAACCATGAAATAATTCAATCTCTTTTAAAATAAAATGAATTTAGACACTTAATTATTTAAATGATTATTGCACTCCATATCAGAAGTGTTAAACTCTCTAGCTCTTAAGTCTGAGTCCAGTGCATTTCCCCTTTTGCAGAGTTGATGTTATGATAGATTCAAATTAGAGTCTATAGATAGAATTTTTGAATGTCTCCCCACAAGACATCAAGTGTCTGCACAAGAAACAGAGATCATTGTGGACACTGATGTATCCCTTTTTGATTTAACTTCATGTAAGATTTTTGAGAAATGATGAACTATTAGCCAGCATTCAAGTGAAAAATGATAAATGCTAAATGGACTAGCTCTTATATAGCGCTTTTCTACTCTGAGCACTCAAAGCGCTTATACAGCACGTTTACATTCACCCATTCACACCCACTAATACAAGCACTTCCATATATAAGTAAGCTAAGTGCTTAATGTCTAACATTCACACGCATTCACAAAAAAAGGGGGGGTGGGCTCTGACCAAAGATTCAAATGTGTTTCTGATTATCGGTGAAAGTTTACATCATCTTCAAGACACCACTTGCTGCAGCTAACAGGAGTTTCTGAACATCATTACCTTTAGATCAAGCATATTTTAATGCAATTATATCTTATTGCATTATTAATTATTTCCTTATAATGAACAGATCTGTCAAGTTCTGACAAGTTTGCTATTTTGGCTCACAGCTTTCATTTAACCTGCCAATCACAGCACACACAAAAGAAAAGATCAACAGGTGCAGCACTTAGCAGCAGAGACCAAGACGTGGACTCATGAGGTGACTGCTTATTTACAGAGACATATATAATCCCGTACCTGTGAACTATTCAGTGTAACAGGGCTGATATAGTAGCTGACAGTAATGAAAAGTCTTTAGGCAAGAAGATGAAGATCTGTAAACGGTATCTCCGGTCATACATGTAGAAAACACCTTCCTATCATTTTAGGGTAACTGTGTCATGTTAACTTTCTGTCTTCGTGCACTGACCTGTATAAGCATAAGGAGATATTTGTATAATTCTGTTATTTCATCAACCCAGAACACCTGCGGGCTAAATCTGAGCAAATAAAAATGACACATAGATTATAAGAAAATCTGAAATGTCCCTTTAAAGGTCAAAGCTGACAGAATAATCGTAAATCGTGTCGGTACTGTCAGGCCTGCGTGCACGTTAAAATAGACATCAAGTGTACAGCAGTCAGACCGTCAGCAGCTTCATCCAACAGGCTCATTAGAAGAATCCGGCGCAGCACCTCCATTTAAACAAGTGGTGCCGTATCAGTGCGCCTGTGTGCCTTCAATTTACAGCCAAAGCTACCAAAAGGATTTAAAGGTCATCTCCAGAGCTTCATTTTATCATCGTCGTCGTCAAACTCATCACTCCACATTCCCAGCGAACATCTAAATCTCTTACCGAGCTCCAATGCGCTATCACTGTGGTCCAAGCTATCCGTCCGCTTCTCCTGACGCTCCATTGGATTTATGAAGGCGCTCAGGGTTCCCAGAGAGACCCCTACGATCTACCCAGCCACCGCTCTCCGCTTCTGTATCTGCGCCTCACGGCCGCCCGCGCTGTTGCATGGAAACGCCGGATGTAGAGCTACCAATCATCATTCCTCGGAAAATTTACCAGCAAACAGTTTTCCGCCGAAAGTGTTCAAAAGAAGCGGCCGCCGCACTGAGAGGAAACTGGAAGTGCTCAGTGGAGCCTGTACAGATGGCATCTGTCAGAATGACTCTACCTTCTGCTGTGTGTTGCGCGGCCTCTCGTGTTTGTAAAGATGTCCATTGGTTCAGTATAGTAAGCGAGCTCCTACCAGACCGCAGAGCGACACCGCGGGACGCGCATGGAAAACCGGGCTGAAAGCGCCAGAAATGTGTTGCATTCATTCTCAAAGGAAAACAGGGGAAGGTTTCACCCATGATTCGGAATTTTAAATATTTGAAAAAGAAAACCCTAATTAACATTTTTGTAATTATTTTAAATTATGTATTTATTTTATTATGTTTGTGTACAACAGCTATGTGGTAAATGGCGTTAGAGTAAGAGGAGCCCCTAGACCCTTTATACCCGTCAAGACAAAGAAGGGAAGAAAAAAAATATTTAATCTACTGCACAGTATTTTTTTAAAAAAGCTAAATTGCCAAGATCTCAAATCTTACGTGCTAGAATTATGACTGTTGTTGACATTATTATAATTAAAGATAGCGCGCACAATAAGTGTGAGAGGTGAGAGATCTTTAAAATAAAAAATGTGCATGTACAGAAGATATAAACAGGTTAGACTGTGGAAACAGCAGTCTGCAGTAAAAACGGACACTGTATCACATTCCTCCTTTTTGGTAGACACTGTACAAACATGCGTGTCAAACATTTGAAATGTACATTTGCATTTTGATTGATTTGTTTATTTTGGTTTAGCATTCCCAGCAAACTCAATTATATAAACATGGCGTAAAAAACAGGATTGCACAAAAGAGCCTGAACCCTTGTTTCCATTGGGGTCCCAGAAGACTATCACAAACAGCCTTCCAAGGAAAGCAGTAGTGCTGGAATGCTGTGGGAGCTTAGGAATTGTTTCACCTATGAAGTTTTGAACAATGTGATTTCCTGTCGAACACGAACGCAGCATTGCACTGGCGCGCGAGCATCACCGCGCGGCTGGTGCCGCCTCGCCGGGCTGGGGTCTGTGAGTGGGGGGCGAGATGAGCGTAAAGCTCAAGCGGCAGTGTGACACTGAGACAGATCCACGACCGCAGGACGCAGTTAACCCTGAACGAACGCAAACGCCGCACCAGTCTGACACACTCGTCCGTTTTAAAAGAGCTGCTTTAATGAATTTCGTTTAATTTGGGACATTTTACAAGTACACTCGCGCTCTTCTACGGGCCAGAAATAACAGCACCTCAGTTTCCTTCCTATCTCCACAACCATCTGTAACACTTCTTCCGCGCTGAGGACCGGGAAATTATTCAGTGCCAGTCTTCTTTGAATGCCTTCTTGAGAGTTTGCACCCCGAGGTGAAATGAATACTGAAGTCTGAACTCCTGGAGACTGTAAATGACACGTATTTACTACTTTTATAATTCATGGACCAAACAATTCTAAACTCTCCTGGCGTAGTCCAGCATTCGTTCAAACATGCGTCTCGGGGCATTCAAGTCGACGTGGAAAGGAAAGCATGCATGTCCTCGTTTGACTCAAAACAGGCAGTAACTGTATGTTTTTTAAAGTGCAGGAAATACAGTGAAAGCTCAGCTATCATATCATGTGTAGCCACAGGATGAAATAAACAGGTTAAGCTGCATTCTATACGCAGAAAAAACGAAAAGGAGCCCGCAAATTTTTATACCAGAGAAAAACTTTCATAATAATGAGTATGTACCTGTTCCCCCGGTGTTAGAGAGCGACGTTGGTAGAAGTTAAGTGCAACTACTGACAAAGTCGTACTTCCCACTCACCTGTACACCCAGGGTGGAGGAGGAAGTACGTCTGGTTTCCTAAGTTTTAGACTCTCCTCCCACTAAAACCTAAGTCAGGTGAGTTGTGTAATGTGACAACGTCCAAGCATAGGACTGAGTGTCGAGAGTCCGAGAGAGTACATATTCCAAAGCAAATAAAACATACATTCTGTTACTGGCAGGCTGATAGATGTGATAGCATTAATTTATTTATTAAACATGAATGGGAAGAGGAAAGGTGATATCAGAAACGCAGATGGGGAAGATAGACATTCCCAAACAGGCATGTTTAGACTTGCAGTAGACTTCCAGGTCGTTTTCCTGATCTAAAACACACCCCCACCTCTAAACTCATCTGTAGGTACAGAGAAAGCTACATGCTTGTAGGAAATAGCCTTGCCAGAAACCAGGCAGTGTACAATCCATAGCAGAGAAGAAGCAAACAACAGTCAGGACCCCTCCTCAAACATTTTCCTACCAAATGTTTGAGAAGCATTTATATTTCCCTATTCAAAGTGCAGCTCAGTTTGCGTGCCGTCATCCTTGTAGTTGGTAAAAATTTAGGAGAGGATTTTGTAGGATCAGATGGCTTCATTTGAGGAGGGTATTTCCTACAAACTAGGCAGTGAGTGTGAGTAGATTTCAGAAACATGACAAATCAAATTCAGCCCATCAAAGAAAAACATTTAATTGTTCATATTTTGCTCACAGGCAGCTATTTAGTCTGGGAGTTTGTGTCTGTGGCAGCTGTCGTATAGATATAACTACAACAGGAAATATGTCACAAATGATTACAGAAATTCAATTTACATACTCCATAACAACAGCAAAACCACCAGTCGAAGGCATAAAAAATCTCTGGGCCAAGAAAAGTCTGCAAAGGTGGTGCCCTGTTTTTCCATCCTGATGTAATCCCTCATATTGAGAGGGTGTGATACAGCACTGATTAATGCTTGTCCCCACCATTTCAGACAAAGCTATGTCATACCATTCACCTATCTTAACCTTAAAACTTTCTGTTTATCATTTGCATAGAAATGTAGAAGAAGGAGCTGATGAGGCCGGATTCAAGGTGTGGAATTTTACATAAATTTGCTTTCAAGAGGGAAAAGCTCTTCGTTCTCTAGGGAGGAATGTGCCAGTGTGAATAAGTGTGTGCTGCTCCTAACCTGCATGTATCCAGACTAAATGTGGACAAATGAATTCTGACACTGTTGATAAATATCTAGTTCTTTAATGAAACAGTGTATTTCAGAACATAACCAAACCTGACCTTTGTAGGTTTAACTATAGTTTCAGTGCTTTAACTGTTCATTGCTGAAAATCAAATTGTGGTTTGGAAATATTTTGCAAACGACACGCCACAGAGTGTCGTTTGCAAAATATTTCCCAAATTTTTACCATGACTGTTAGTATGGATACTGGTGGTGAAACTTGAAATTCAAGCCTTTCCAGTGGTAGTTTAAGCGCAGGCAATAGTAAGAACAGAAGGGAGTCGTGCATTTTAATGAAGTAGTCCACCTGTTTCGTTTCTTAATGATAGCAAGATGTTTACAGCCCTGGGTGCTGTTTTACATAGCCCACGCCCAAGGCTTTCTTCAGGCTTCTCTGGAGAGACAGGACTGCAACCATTTCATTTTTGTTTCTCTTCTGCTACACTTCTTTGTACACTAAAATATGTCGGTAGGATACACAGTACAGAACCCTGATTTGAAAAAAAGTTGGGACTTTGCATAAAATGGACATTTAAAACAGAATGCAATGGTTTGCAAATCTTTTAAACCTTTTATTAACAGGTTATGTTTTATTGACAGGCTCTGAAGGTAGCAGAAATTAACCCTTTGCTAAGGTCAGAGCATGGCTGAGTCCTGCCTTGTATCAATGGTTCAGGCTGCCGCTGGGGGGGGGATATTCTTGGCACACTTTAGGCCCCTCAGTACCAACTGATCATTGCTTAAACACCAAAGACTACCGGAGTATTGTTGCTGACCATGTCCATCCCTTTAGGACCACAGTGTACCCATCTTCTGATGGCTGTCCCAAGTCACAAAGCTCGATTATCTCAAACTGGTTTCTTGAGCATGAGAATCAGTTTACTGTACTGAAATGACCTCCACAGTCACCTGATCACAATCCAACAAAGCACGGTGGACCATGATATGTGGTGGAATGGAAGATTTATATTGTGGATGTGCAGCTATGCAACAAAAAGAAGGCATGCGGTCCAAAGGTGTATGTAATTAAGTGTTCAAAGAGCGTGTTTATATATATAGAGAAGGACTACCTGTGGTTTACTATATACATGTAAAACATACTCCAGCCTATGAGTTACACCTGTTAACATGTTCTCAAACCTGTTCTGGTGGAGCTAAATGGGACTAGTAAAGTAAGTTATAGTGCACTTTCCTGTATCACTAGTACTACACAGCTGGAACATGGCAGTTTACAGACTTATCTTTACATCACAGTTGTCATGGTCTGCTGGTCTTCGCACTCGCCTGTTTCTCTCTAGCTCTCTTCCTTTTGCTCTCTCCCTCCTCGATCTGTGTGTGTGTATGTGCCCACTTGTGTGTTCCATGGGTGGAGCTCACCTGGATTCCTGCTTCTTTTGCATCACACATGCGAAGCATTGCTGATTATTCACCTGATTGCAGTTGGGCCTGTTTCGGCTGACCTACTTAAGATGAAGGAGCTGCTTAGCCTTTTTGATACTGGATCATCGCACCACATATGGTACTTCAGTCTCTCCTCACCACTAATCTACATTTGTTTTACAGCGGTGCTTTAGCATTCACTTAAAGATGGGTGGAAGGAGTAGCGATAAAATATTTACTAAAGGAAGACAAAACAAATGACATCCACCCAACAGCTTTGCCATCAAAGTAGTAAAACTCTTTATGCAAAATATGAATAGCGCAACTTCAACAAGATCATAAACATGTCAGAACTGATAGACATAAATATCATACCTACCAAAACTGTGGATCCAAATGCAAGGAACAGGTTCATGACTTTCATTAATAACAAACAAAATGTCAGAAAGGGGATTCTCTCCTGATGAAAGGGTGAATGAACGGGGAAATATTACTCCAGGGGTCTGAGCCAATGGAGGGGCAACACAGATGAGCGTAACAATGGAGGTGGACAGGCTTCTTCAGGTAAAGTTTCCAATAGGTGAAGCCAGAAGAGGTTGCTGCCAGGGGACAGAATGCCACAACAAAGAATATCTGAAGCAGAGGGAAATAGAGGTAACTAGAAACTTAATAAGCAAGAACAGAATACTTAAACATAGACTGTTACCATAGTAGCTACAGTAAACCAGTGACGAGTGGCAAGAGAACCAGTCTTTAAATACATGGATCTGATGAGCTGACATGAAGTTGGCGTGCCAGCCAGCAGTTAGCAGGTGAGAGTGCCACACCTCCCTCGGGAGCTCATAAAAACCTTAAGACCTGTTACTCACTCCAGAATGGAGGAGGGTGGGGGGCAACGAAAAAGGAGCCAGCACAGAAAGCCACTGGGGACCTAAAAGAATAATTACTCAATGCAGAGGATGAGTACCTTTAGTACATTTTCATAATTGAAATCAGGGCTGCAATAAATATAAAAAAAACATTAGTTTTTAATGAGGGGTTTAGTCTATGAAGTGTCAATCAATACAAAATCAATAAAAATTCATGTAACTTTACAGAATCAAAGTTGAAACACCAAAGAAGAGCAAATCCACTTGTTTCGAAAGGCTAAAATCATAAAAGCTGATCCCAGTCCAGTGCTGAATGCCCCCAACAAGAACGTGAGCATCAGAACTGGAGGTTATCTGGTCTGGTGAATTATGTTATGTGGTCATTGTTTACCTGGGGGGGAAGATGGCAGCACGATGGAGCCAGTGTGTTGCGCTAGGGAATATTTTGCTGTAAAACCTTGGATCTGAGCATTCATGTTGCTTTGTACACCCCTTCATGTCAGTAGTTTTCCCTGATGCAGTGGCATCATTGAGCAGGAAATGGGCTGAACTGCAAGAATTTTTAAGGAATGGTTTGAGGAACATGAGCTTCAGATGTCTTGAGGTGATTGGGTTGTTGTGGATAACTGCGTTTGCTGAAGCAGGGTAACCTGCCATTAAAAAAAATTGTAGTATTCCACCAAGGAAATGTATCCAAGTACTTTTGATGTGGTGAAATTAGCTGTCAGGCTTTCATTTACTTATTAAAATATCATATATGAAAATTGTCTTGCTTTTTGGACAGTGACAGGAACATGCAGAGTCTCTCTGCATGACTGAACTGTGCGTCTTCCCACTGTGTGAAACACATGAATGCATGACTCTAGTCCTTATTTTTGATGCTGACCGTAGAGAACAGTGACTGTTGCATGCAGTAGTTGATATTAGAACTGTACAGTTTCCTCTCTGGCTTTGTGCTCATTGTGCGGAACTAAACACAGAAAAGGAAAGAAGCGTTTGACTTAGGACAGTTCCTCTGCATTACTGCTGGTTCCCGTATGGGATTTATTCAGACTGTCACATGCTTGTATGATTTCAGTGAATTGTAATGTTTTTAAACACCAGTCTAATTCTTATTCTTATTGTTGTTTATTTTTCTTTTTGCAATAACATGCAGTCACAAATGACTATTACGACTAAAATTAGTTCCTTGTTGCCATATTTAGCATCAGTGTGAACAGGACTGAGGTCAAGAAGTCCTCCTCACACCAGCATCCTCAGCAAAAATAACTCCATTAACTCTTTCCCATGCATCATCTTCTCCACTTCCTGCTGCCCCCCCCAACTCCTCTAAACACCCAAACTCTATTGCGTTCTCTCTCACTCACACACACACACGCACACACACACACACACACACACACACAAGCACTTCCTGTCATGACAGGGCTGAAATTAAAATGGCCTGTTAGTTTAGACCCCTCCACAGCACACAGGGAGATTAAGGGCATTTTCTCACAGTCTTGTGCAGATAGAGGCGGTCAGAAGCGATGAGGTACAACTTGCAAACATTCTTTCTCTCTCTCTCTCTCTCTGTGTTTGTTTATCAATAGTCAAAGCAGTTTTTATTTGACAGCATTAACTTGCATTAACTTCACTTTTCTTGTCCCTGATCATTTTAATAAAATATTGAAAATCGTTACTGTGGTTTTATCAGTGACTCAGTGATGATTGAAAGTAGAATTAGCAGACTCATAAAACTCTTTGATCACTAATAGCAACACAGAAGAGCTTTATTAAATTCAGCAGTTAAGTCATACTTTCTGTTTTTTTGAGACATAATTTTTGTAGTGTCGCTTCTACTTCCCCAAAGCTAAAATCTGGCAGCAAAGAACATTTTCAAGTTTCCAGGTTATAGTTGTCTGCTTTACTCATCTATCATCACCTTTTTTTTTTTTTTTTTGCCTAAAT
>VUQJ01045256.1:8156-20587 GCA_015108635.1 Andinoacara biseriatus | reverse complement strand
TTTTTTTTTTTTTTTTTTTTTTTTTTTTTTTTTTGCCTAAATAATCATATTTTCAATATTTGGTTCAGTTTTTTTTTATGTTTTCTGAGAAATCCGAAAAAATGACTTAGGCCCTTATTTTAAGAAGCCTCTAAATTACCCTGTAGGTGAGCTTACTGTTAGCAAAAAGCCAAAGAATTATTTTCCTGTGTGAGTTGATAAATTAACATTGCCTTGATATTTGTGTAACATATTTTTTAATTTAGAAGCTAACCACATGCTAATTTCACTTCTTCTAAGTTTTTGTTTTTCAGCCAGAAGAATTACAGTTCTGATCTCAGAACTCTCTTTTGCAAGAGAGACCTGGCCAAAAGTAGCAGCCACACAACCCAAAACATCTCAAAAATGCTACAAATACAACATAAATGTCAAATCCACAACATAAAGCATTCAAACATTAAGTGGCTTCTCAAGAGAAACATCCACATCTCCTTCACTGCATTCCTTATTATGCTTTTAAATTCAGCAGTAGATGGGGTCATGTTTAAATTTAGGTCTTTCTGTGAATTACTCCATGTCCAAGGAGCACAGTAATCCCAAGATTTGTCACTACTCTAAGGTACATCAAAAAGCAGTCATTTAGAGGAGTATAGCTGGTAACTAATGAAGGGTACACAGGTAAAGTGGAGGTTTACCAAGAATGGCTTTGTATAGGGAAATATACCAGTGCTGCTTTCTTTGAGAGGTCAGTGATAAGCTTCCTAAAAAAATTATCAGTATGTACATTAAAGAGAAGCTTGCCAAGCTGTGTACATGGAGGAGTTACTTGTTCCCTTTCATCAAACCTCTGTGAGCTTTTCAGCAGCGCTACATTTTGTTCTGAACATTTAAAACCAATTTTAAACGCAGTCTGAAATGAGAGAAATATTTTTTCTGGCACTTTAGTTTCACAAAGTAAAACAGACTTCATCCTGCATTGGCATAAAAATAGGTTAAAGGTTCTCTGCAGCACTAGTGTACGTATGAATTTACTGGGAATAAAATTAAATGTACTGTCAGGGGAGGCAAGTGAGGCAGTGCCTCCGCTCTCATCATCATTACAAGTAAAATACTTACAATGATAAGAGAAAATACATTTGACCACTAGACTGTTCTATAAAACTGTTTACTTCAATTACTGAATTACTTCAACACGCTAATGGTCAAACACATGGAAGAAATGCGGGGTGAGCCAGTGCAGTGCTGTGGCTCACCTCTGGCGGCGCTGTGTCACACACAATAAATAAAGCAGGCGGTTGGCGCATGCCCATTGCTGCCTCTCTGTATATCGCCAAAATACACGTTTGATTACACATGTGCTTAACTTGCTGATGCTCCACAGTCTGTCTAACATATTAAATATTGTGTGCCATGTTTATTCTTTGTGAGTGGTCTTGTGCACGGTGCAAATGCACAGTGAAAATATACAGAGTGAGGCAGAAAGTACCATACCGCACTGATAGGGGGCAGTGCTGCAACAGTGTTGCCCCATAGTGAGAAGGATAGGCGCACGGATTTCATCTTCAAATAAAGGTAAGATAATACGTTTAAAAAACAAAACAAAAAAACAATAGTTTTACCTTACATTTAATATTTAGTTTTTCTTGCCATCATTGATGAACAGTATGGAGTTGATTAAAGCATAATTAATCATTAGCATAATTAATATTGAAATATTAGCTTTTATTTTGGTTCATGTGAACATCCGACTCCAGATGAGTTAGTGCCTCACTCGTCACAAACCCCACCGCACGTCACTGATGTACAGTTGATACTGTTGAGTACTTTTACTAAATTAAATAGAATACAAAATCTTAAGAAGAGCTTAACTCCCATAACTGCCCGTAACGCAGAGCTTAAAAATAAAGAATCTCAATTTTTGTTATCACTAAGGTCACGGTATATTTAGAGCTAACGATGGTTTTAATTCTAAAATAATTTCTTCTAAAAGTAGAAAGGGAAGATATGGATTAGGTTTTCGGCAAATATCAACTCTGATGTCTACAGGAGTCGACACTCGTTTAGTGACTAATGTAGTGTCTAGTGTCTAAATGTAACTATTGCATGTTCATTACTGACAGTAGCAAGCTCTTTTCTAAATGCATGCACACAGAAGGCTAAACCCCAAACAGGAAGGGAAGGTTAAAAACAACATGCTTCATCTTTTTGGCATTTTTTGTCACAGGAAATCATATGATCAGAAAGATGAATTTAAGTGAGTTTTAAAACTGCAGTGTGTGAAAGACAATAGGAAAAGAACATTACGGGGAAAAAATGAAGAAAATTATGCATTTATAAATTAATTTATTTGCTTCCTTGCTTTTATTCACATTTTAAGAATAAGTTTGAAATTTCAAATAAAGCTGAACTTTTAGCACTTGTGACAGTAATCAACTCTATTCGTGACTTTCCAACTTTATTTTCAAAATGCAAATATAAATGTTTCTACTTCTAGAGACAGACATCCTCTCTATTTTTAAGATTAGGCTTAAAACTTTCCTTTTTAATCAAGTTTATAGTTAGGGCTATCTACTCCAAAATGTCCACAGAGAATTTCCACAAAGGTGTGAATAAAAAGTGCTTACATGACAAGAAGAGGAGGCTGTCCAGAGAAAGGGGGAAAGATGACCACTGGTTTGTTTTCTCAGGCAGCTAGAAACAGCAGAGGGTGGGTAGGCAGGTGAGAAAATGAGATGAGTATCCTGTTCAGCTCCAATGCAAAGCAGAACCAGCAGGGAAGTCCACAAAAAAATGCAGATAATCTGGGGATTGGCTGGCAGGCACAGAGGACTGAAGACACGGTTCTCTCCTTTAATTATCTGTACAGCCCACATCCTTTTTGGACACCACTCAGACTGCCAGCAATTCAAGGAGAACATGTAGCTGAACATGTCACTCCTGGTCCGACTGGGGACTGGGGACAGATACAACTACAAGATCCGACACTGTTTTGGTGAAGTCACACAGTTACAATATTAACTTTAATGACCTCCAATTGACATAACCGAGTGTCATTACTGCTGATGTGAATTATTATTTTACCAAATCTACATCTATCCTTAACCAGCACTTTCAGGGTTATGTGGCCTGCTCTGGCCACTGGAAGACAACAGTGATTGCTGGTTTCTTTAGCTTCATGTTGGTCATATGAAAAGGCTTGCACTCCACATAAACTGTCATCACATCTGCAGGAGCCTGTCTTGTCTTGGCAGTATTTTTCACTGTGATTCTCCCAGCTTCTCAGGACTCACTCTTTCATCCAGTCTGTTAACTTCGATGCACCTGAGAGAAAAAAATAAACCTGACTGGCAAGTTTTAGTTTTGTGATGCAGGGTGGTGGTGGGTGTGGTGATGATCAAGGGCTCATCAAACCACATAAAAGACTTCCTGTTCCATCCCAGTCAACCTAATATGGGCGCCTATGGACATTTCCAACATTGCCATCATGTGGAGGTTTTTAAAATTGTCCAATCCGTGTCCTGTTTATTTCATCACTGTTTATATTGTGTTTGTGATAGTGTAGCTTGGTCCAAGCACAGATATGAGTCCACTAATCAGAGGCCATAAGAAGATCATTTGCATTCTTCACTAATCCATTTTCTGTAATGTGATGAATAAACCATCCCTCGGCAGGTGGTCAGCTGCTTTACACTTACTTTTTGAGTAATTTTTGAGATATGCCACATGCTGAAGTCATCTTTTATTACACAGTGTTCTGACAATATTCTGGAGTGGTAGAGTACCTCTCTGTGACAAAAATCTTGCAAGCTGTTGCTGTACTTTGTACTCTTTGACCCTTTTGCAAAGGTAAATAAAACTCATGAAGAAAACCTAGATTTATTTCAGATTTCCATGACAGGAGAAAGTTCAAGGAACCAAAAATGTAACACTTCAGTCTTGTTACACTGATGACGGTATTAAAGATTAAGCATCTGAAGAAGGTGTTGATGTTTATATTTTACACTGTTGTAAGTACACCCTGAGATCTTTATCAGCACAGTGGTATGTTTTGTTTGCACAAAACACACTGTATATTGTACACATTGTATGTTTTTGACTTTGTCTCTACTGTTTATAGCAAACCTGGTTATTGTATGACCTAATGCATTGGTTGTTCCTGACCAGCCTATGTAAATTCAATGGAAAGCTAGGGTTCAGATATAAATAAGTATACATCATGCAGTTTGTCCCATTTCAGCCACAAAACAACTCCCTTACTTTTTTTTTAACAGTTTGTGGGAAATCACAATACTTTTTTTTTTTTTTAATTTTGAAATTGACTGCTTTCTTTGCTTGGTAAAACTTATGTACATGTGTGCAAGCAAATCCAATTTCACTGTAAATGTGGTGGCGCAGACATCTATGAGAGAGTGTTTTTTCTAGCCCCAAAAGATGTCAGCTTATATTAAAAAAATAAATTCCAGCGAGGTACTGTGATAGGATGCCATCTGTGCAAGTCCAATTGTGAAATTTTCTGGCCACTAAATATTCCACAGTCAGTTGTTAGTAGTATTTATGTAGTGGTAGGCCATGTAAAATGACAGAGTGGGGTCAGCAGATGCTGAGGTGTATAGTGCACAGAGGTCACCAACTTTCTGCAGTCAGTCACCACAGACCTACAAACTTCACGTGACCTTCAGATTAGATCAAGAACAGAGTGTTGAGAGCTTCATGGAATAGGTTTCCATGGCCGAGCAGCTGCACACAAACCTTACACTCAATTCAGTTTTATTTAGATAACACCAAATCACAATCACAGTTGCCTCAAGGCGTTTTTTATTATAGGGTAAAGACCCTACAATAATGCAGAGGAAACTCAACAGTCAAAATGACCCCCTACTGTATGAACAAGCACTTGGCGACAGTGGGAAGGGAAAACTCCCTTTTAACAGGAAGAAACCTCCAGCAGAACCAGGCTCAGGGAGTAGCAGTCATCTGTCGCGACTGGTTGGGGCTGAGGGAAGTGAGACAGGACAAAAGACATGCTGTGGAAGAGAGACAGAGAATAATTAAACACAGTGACATATAACTACGTCACCAAACACGATGCAAAGCATAGGGTGCAGTGGTGTAAAGCACGCCACCACCGGACTCTAGGGCAGTGGAGATGTGTTCTCTGGAGTGATGAATCACACTTTTCTGTCTGCTGATGGATGAGTCTGTGTTTGGTGGTTGCCAGGAGAACAGTACTTGTCTGACTGCATTGTGCCAAGTGTAAAGTTTGGTAGAGGGGGGATTATGGCATCGGGTTGCCTTAAAAGAGTTGGGCTCAGCCCCTTAAGGAACTCTTAATGCTTCAGAATAGCAAGACACTTTGGACAATTTCATGCTCCCAACTTTGTGGGAGCAGTTTGGGGATGACCCCCTACTGTTCCAACATGACTGAGGACAGTGCACAAAGCAGCTCCATAAAGACATAGATGAGCCAGTTTGGTGTGGAAGAACTTGAGTGACCTGTACAAAGTCCTGACCTCAACCTGACATTTAGGAAGAATTAGCATGGAGACTGTGAGCCAGGCCTTCTCGTCCAACATCAGTGTCTGACCTCACAGCCAGACTAGGCTCCCAGTGCTACCCAGCCTACCTCGAAACATGAATGAAAGGCAGATAACTAAAGTCATACTCTGCTCGACCAGCCTTAACCCTTATGTGAAGACAGACTTCTAGCCAGGAAAATTTCACAGGCCAGCTCCATCGGACGACTGAGGGCGGTTTCTGGTTTTTAGGTGGGCTGCAGCACTCTTGATTTTGGGAACTGCTCGCTTAACACTTAAGTGGACATCATGCACTACAAATATAAAGGTTAATTTATGGCTTGGAGCCCTGCTCTAAAGCAGTCATAGCTTTAACTCTGTCTGTGTAGCTGGATTTAAGAAATGTGTCACTCTCTGTGTCTGAAGCAATAAGCGTTTCTCTGTTGTTGGCTAGCTGCAGTAAAATGGGAGAATCAACCTGTTAGGCATCATGTTCGGGTTTGTAGAGCACTTTATAAATGAGGACTGTGTGGAGGAGACAACTGTGTGGACATGCCAATGGCTGTCATTTCATTTCACATTACCTGTTATGTTGTTATAACATAACAGGTAATAAGTTAGATGTGCTGTTGGACCTATTGGATGTGCTTGGGAAAAAGACTATTTTATTGTATAAAAAAGAGCTGATCATATCTTGCGGATATTTGCTGTGCCAGCTGAGTGCACCGCTCAGTACAATGACAATGAGGAGGGAAAACCTGACTTCAGCCTGCCGGTCTGGAGAACCACTGACACTGGTGTCAGGTGACCCAGTGGTTCCCAGCTCTATTTTATAAAATAAAATAGTCTTTTTCCCCATGCACATCCAACAGGTTTACAACATAACAGGTAACAAGTTTCTTCAGGAATCCTGACAGCCATCGGCATGTCAACAGGGAGAAAAAACTGATGTGTGGGACAGTGAAGTGAAGTAAGTGCAAGTGAAGGAGAAACATTTTTCTCCCTGTGGACATGCTGATGGATATTAGGATTCCCAGTTGTGATTTGGTAACAAACATCTGTTATGTTGTAAACTGGTTGGATGAGCCTGGGGAATGAGACTACTTTATTGCCAGCAACAAAGAACTGCTTACTGCTTCAGAAACAGAGTGAAAGTGGACAGCACATCCTTGTTTTTAACATAAACTCATTGCTGCAGGCAGGGCAGCACAAAGTGACCCCTTTCTAGTTTCAGCTTCCTTGTTTTCCACTGAGGTATCGGTGCTGTCACTATTTAGCTAACATAAGCTAATGTAAGTCTGTTAGCAGCAACCAACCAACCAACCCAGTGACTTCACGCTCTGTATTGGCACAAGATGGTGCCTCAGAGTGTCAGGAGTACCCTCCACCTCTGCAGTTCACTCCAATGTTAATTTTTCTACTCTCTTTTGGGTAACATCCCAAACAGAGGCACTTTTTAAACTGCCATTTCTCAGTGAATTTAGATGTGTGGAGATTAAAAAACAAACAAACATGTACTCAGTAACGTCTCCTTGTGGTCCTAGTGTAAAAAGTTTGTCACTGGATTCTATAGTTTTTGTGCAGCAAACTGTTACATCAATGTTTTAGGTATTTTAAACATTTCTAGGCATTGCAGCTCAAATCTTTCAGCTTTCAGCATTCACATTGAATTTATGCTAGGAAATGCTTTTTTCTAGTTGTAGAAGTGCACCAACATTTTTGGAGATGTCTTTTCCTGATGCTCTTACAGCCACTCACCTCGCCAGCTGTCAGCTGACCAGGTGGTCAAGGCTCACTATACCCAGAGAGCAGTGACGTGCGGCGATGTTTGTGACGCATGAGGCACTGACTCATCTGGAGTCGGATGTTCACATGAACCCAAAATAGAAGCTTATATTTCAATATTAATTATGCTAATGATTAATTATGGTTTAATCAACTCCATACTGTTCAACAATGATGACAAGAAAAACTAAATATTAAATGTAAGGTCAAACTTTTTTTGGGGGGTGGGGGGTGGGGGTTTCTCTCTTTTTAAATAAATTTTAAAATAAAACGTATTATCGTACCTTTGAAATCTGTGCGCCTATCCTTCTCACTACTGGGGCAGCAGTGTTGCAGCACTGCCCCCTATCGGTGCTTTATGCCTCACTGTGTGCATTTGCATCATACACAAGACCGATTTCAATAATTAAACATGGCACACACATTCATTTAATATATTAGACAGACTGTGGAGCATCAGCATGTGTAGCACATGTGTAATCAAACATGTATTTTGGCAATATAAAGAGAGACAGCAATGGGCATGCACCAGCCGCCTGCTTCATTTATTGTATGTGACACAGCGCCCCCAGAGGTGAGCCACAGCACTGCACTGGGTCACCCCGCATTTCTTCCAAGTGTTTGAAAAGGCGATGCGTAAACGCCGCGATTCTGACCATTAGCGTGTTGAAGTAATTCAGAAAAAAGTTCTAGAAAACAGTTTTATAGAACAGTAAAGTGGTCAAATGTATTTACCCTTATCACTTGCCTCCCCTGACCGCAAATTTGATTTATTTCGTTCGTTGTTTCGTTCCTTCCTGAACAAATCAATTAGGCTGAGATGAAAGTTAAGCTTCATACCTGGACAGTTTTATTTATCTTTAATGTCTGACTGGAACACGTTTGGGAAAAATATAATTTGCTCATCTTTATTAATTTGCGTAGAAATGTGTTATTCTTGTTTTAACAACTTATTTAGAATATAAACTGACATTAAACCAAAAAAAAAAAAAAAAGGTTTGGCCTCCATTTTAACAGCTTCTTTTCCACAGCTGTGCTTTGTACTGTCAGAGTTGCAAGGTGATAGGAGCTACACTGAGATAAGGTGAAGCAGATATGCAAGCTAGACTGTCCAATTTCACAGCGGCTCACTTTCAGCCTTGACGTTCTTAGAAGGGCAGGGCCTACATAGACCGGATCCTTCGAAGGATGCAGCGCCTGAATTTGGACACGGCTAAAGTAGGACCCCTCTTGTTTTTTATCCGCCCTCCAAACAATCAGAAGTCAGCTGATTGGAGGAGCAGCAGAGAGCGTTATACTGCAGCAGCAAGCAAAATGCCCTCTCGCATGCCCGATGGCTTCTTGGCTGTTGAATTTACGCGCGAGGAATGAATACCTGCGCCTGTGAAATGCAAATATTTGGTCGTGATGATATTTTTTTTCTCACGCCACTTCTGACATGAATGTATTTCCACAGCAAGCATGACGTCACGACGAGAGCGCACGTACAGATAATTAAGTGCATTGCGGAAGAATGTAAAGTTAAAGAGAGAAACCGTGTGTGTGGGTGAGACTCCACGGAAAGTTTTGAAAGAAAGCAGCACATGAAGTTCCAGCAGCTTCTTCCTATTTCCTTTTCTTCCTGAAGTTTGAGTGGAGCTGTTCCCCCTGCCCGTGGGATTTCTTTCACAACAAGCTCAGGGACTGCTGGGAAAGCGAGGCGTGTCCGCGTGCTGCTGCTCCTGTCGCTACGATACTTCCGTGTTACTTCCTTGTTCTTTTGTAGAGAGAGAAGCTTTTCCACAGACCAGGCAGGGATTCCTGGTTTGTATTAGTTTTATTTGTTCAAGTCAATCTTGGGTATTGGGATATTAGAGTATCTAAAATCTCATCCGTCTCCGCGCTGACAGAAAGTTTGGCGCCATGGCTGATAGCCGAGAGGAGGAGAAGCCAGAGCAGGAGCCGAGGGGCGCCGCGGGTGGAGAAGGTAGGTGAAGCCATGTTAGGGTCACCCACAGAAAATTAAAGGCAAAACGTAGAAAAATATAGAATGAATGAAATAGTTGCTTCTAAGCACTGTTGCGTTATTTTATTAACAGCGTTCATTTTTGTGCCCGTCATAAAGCCTAACCAACCAGCTGGGACTGCTGATTGCTTTAAGCTTCTGTCCTGTGGGACAGAGACCGACATAAGTTGCTAGAAAGCTGTCGTTCAGTATCGCCAGGAAGATGTTAGGACTGTGCAACACCTCTGATTATTATGGGTACTCATGACGTCCCTGTCGGGACGTCACACGCAGCCAAGTTTTGCAACCCATTTGACTGAGAACGTAGTTTTAAGAGAACTGCTGGAATGAATGTGAAAGTATTTTTCTTAGATCTGCTTTAAGTAGACTTCTGGAGTGACATTAAAGCACGGATAAAAAGTTGTCGCTCCACTAACTGCTTTTCAGTCCAACTCCTTCCCACGAAACATCACAACTAGAAGTGAAACTCAAACTACCTCTTAAGAACAAAACAGTCTCATTTAAAGGGAAAAAATATCCAATCATACCACTTTATGTTGGTTCTCTTGATACATTTTGCGGGGGTTTTTTTGTTTTGTTTTTTACAAAATCGGAATATCTTTATTTATTAAGAAATTATCCCCTTGATATAAGTTGATTGGCAGTTTTGACAAACTTCAGTGTTTTTTCTATTGGTGGCTTTGCTTTACTGTTCGATATAAATCTTTTCAAATGATTATTATGGCATTACTATATGGACCAAAAATATAAGCAAACAGTCTGATAATATTTATCTGCTGGTTCTTCCAGATGTCATTGACGATCCCATCTTAGAGCGAGGAGCAGTGGTCCTTAGAGGGTAAGTCTCAACTAGGTGATCTGCCTGTGTGAACATAAAGGCTTTCAAGACTTAACAGTACAAGTGTTTTACTAAACTGCAAGCAGTGGGAACTTTTGAACTGTTGCATCCCTTGTGTATTTAAATTTGGCAGACCATTAAAAATGTAGCTGTATAATAGGACAGTACACCAGCATGGCTCCACAGTTGGAGTGTGGGTACTAAACTGGCCTGTCTGTGGTGAACTGTGAAGCAGCTGAAATCCTGTCAGAGTGGGAAAACATTTCACTCTTAAAACTACAGTAATTGGCATGTTCATTTCCCAGATGCCTATTTCCACTGAAAACACAATGTCTTGATCAACAGGTTCAGCTTTCTGGGATTCCCTTACCTTGATAATTGAGCATGCATCAAGACTAAGTGTGAAGTAGAAATTTATCTAGGAGCATGTGTGTGAATAAAAAGTATTAAGCAAGCATTAAGTCCATATAGGCCCCGGTTTTTCAACAGAATGACCGATAACACAACAGCAGCAGTGAAGATGATGCTGTCAGAGTTTAATGTGGAATCTGGCTACACACGGCACAGAGCAAAGAGGCGGAGGTGTTACTAAGACAGGGAGCTCAGCTGGAGTTAAAGAAAATGGTTTTCTAGCATCCAAAACAGCAGCGCTTGTTCCTGTAATCACCATTAAAACCTTTACTGGGGAAAAATCTGGAGGAGTCCATCATCTGACCACATGATCAGCACACTCCAACATGAAGAAAAGCAAACTGTGTAGCTTCTTCTATCCACTGTGGTTTGTTTTACACAGCCAAAACTCGACCGTAAAAACTATGGAAGTTCAAATCAAATATGAAGAAGAACTGTTAACTTAGTGTGATACAGTGTTTAAATTAGGCAGCTTGCTAAAGGCTGGTCAAGGCTTGACAATAATCATTTTGGCAAATTTGCTTTCAGCAGCGGTGTCCTTCTATCGTATTCGATTAAGTCCACTTTGGCTCAAAAAGTGAGGGATGGTGTGATCTGACACTGATGTCCTTGACCTTGGAGTTCACCTCTGACCTTTCTGGAAGTTGTTCTGGGCTCTTTGGCTATCGTTCCTATTATCCGTCTCTTTAATTTGTCATCAGTTTTCGTCTTGCAGTCACGTTCAGGGAGGTTGGCTACAGTCCTGTGGACTTTAAACTTCTGAATAATATGTGCAGCTGTAGTCAGAGGAACATGCTTGGAGATGGTCTTGTAGCTTGTACCTTTAACATGTTTGTTAGTTATTTTCTGTCTCATCTCCTGAGACAGCTCTCTCCTTATCTTTCTGTGGTCGATGTTCAGTGTGGTACACACCATGATGCTAAACAGCACAGTGATGACTTTTCACCATTTAAATAGGCAGACTGACTGATTACAGGTTATAAGACGCCTGTGATGTTAATTACAGGACACATCTTAGCTTAACACGTCCCTGTGGTCAAGTTATTTTCAGTCTTTTCTAGGAGTACCATAATTTTTGTCCAGGCTAGTTTCATTAGTTCAGTTAGATGAAACCTGTGACAGCTGGAGTAATTTGCTCACTGGGAGTTGGCCTAAAATACCTGTACCTATCGACAGGTACAGAAGACTCACTGAGAGTTATGCCGCATTTCCATTAGTACCTACTCAGCGTGGCTCAACTTGACTCACCACGGTTTGTAGGCATTTCCATTAGTACCAGGTATGAGGTACTTTTTTAGTACCCACTCAGCTTGAGTTTCAAGCGATCTGAAAATGTGACAGGCCTCTGATTGGCCAGGAAGTGTCGTCACTAGTGGAGTCATGTGAGCGACTCCTTTACGAGAATCAACCGCACCATTTTTAAAACCCGACAGCAAGAAACTGAAGCAGTGTAGACAAAAGCTAACACACTTTGAGTTGCATACAAATTACGTCACAAGACTTCTTCCTCGTAATGTAAGTAATCCTTCCAAAAAGACGGAGGAAAGGCTATTTTATTTTCTGTCTTAGTTTAGGTTTCATGTATACCTTATTTATTTTTGCATTTAAGAATGAATGAACATTTTTATTATTATACGCCCGTCGAAAGACAGCATTTATCATGTGATCAACCATGGCCGGCAGAGGGACACACTATCAAGAAAAAGTCCTGTACTTATCATTGTGGTCACAGTGATCTGTTTTCAGAGGGCATGCAGACTTCTGTGAACTTTACTCAAAGACTAGAGCCGTGGTGCAGGTGTTCAGATACAAAGTGTGTGTGTGTGTGTGTGTGTGTGTGTGTGTGTGTGTGTGTGTGTGTGTGTGTGTGTATATGTGTGGGTGTGTGTATATGTGTATA
>VUQJ01045255.1:6117-19114 GCA_015108635.1 Andinoacara biseriatus | reverse complement strand
GGTTTGATTCCACCTTGGCCCAGCCTCTCTCTCTCCCTCTTTGGAGTTTGAATGTTCTCCAGAATGTATTCCAGTTTCCTCCCACAGTCCAAAGACATGCACTTACTGGGGTTAGGTTAATTGGCCATGCTAAATTGCCCATAGGTGTGAATGGTTTCTCTGTGTTAGCCCTGCAACAGGCTAGTGACCTGACCTGAATATTGTTTTTATAGCCTATTTGCCCTAGATCCAGATTACCTGTTCTTCTAATGTCACTGACTGAAATATGGTGAAGATTCCAAAGGTGTAATGGCGGCGCGCAGTGGCGCAGCAGCTGAGTGCTCTCGTTGGACAAATGTGTTTACTTGTGTTTTTGTGTTTGGTTGTACTATTAGACCCGAGTACATCGCTGATTCAGTACTCCCGACAGACACTCTTGTATATTGGGATAACTCAAAGGCTAGAGGGTGTTGTTTTTCAGCCAACTCACCAGATTCCAGCCATGATTGCCCGAGCTACAGAGCCCCCGTGGATAGCCATTCTATGATACAGGCGGAGGGAGCACCACAGAGACCACGAACAGAAGCGCGGTTGCCAGTCTGGTGTTCTTGCCCGGTTAAGGAGGAGCCCCCACAGACCACCGCTCCCCAGCCTCTTCGTTGCCAACGTAAGGTCTCTCAACAACAAAATGGATGAGCTAAAACTTGTCTTATCATCACGGACACTCACGCAGGACAGATGTATGATAATACTTACGGAGACCTGGCTTCATTCAGAAGTGCCGGACGAGGCTATCAAGTTAGCGGGCCGTGCAAGCCACCGCAGCGACAGAGGGAAAGACTCCGGTAAGACTCGCAGGGGTGGACTGTGTATTTACACCAATAACAGCTGGTGTGCAAATAGTGCTATTATGGAAAGACACTGCTCTCCTGACCTGGAGTTTATGGTTGTGAAATGTAGACCTTACTACCTGCCCCGGGAGTTTTCTGTTGTTGTTGTGATGGCCATATATATTCCACCGGATACTAACACCACTATAGCACTCGGCCTCACACTAACAGTGATAAACAACAACAAAACATCTATCCTGATGGAGTTTTTATTGTGGCTGGTGATTTTAATCATGTTGATCTGAAGACCGTGCTCCCAAAGTTTGAACAACATGTCAAATGTTCAACCAGAGGGAAGAACACCCTGGACTGTGTCTATTCTAACATCCCTAAAGCATAGAGCCCTCCCTCTGCCACACCTCGGAGAGTCAGACCACTTATCACTGTTCTTAACTCCCGCTTACCATCCTATCATTAGGAAAATACGAGTATGCCACAAAACAGTCAAAACCCTGCCACCAGGAGCATCACAACAGCTGCAGGACTTCTTCCGACGCACTGACTGGAGTCTGTTTCCGGTCCAGGACCTGGAGGAGTACATGTCAATAGTCCTCTTCTACATCAGGAGCTGTGTGGAGACTGTCACTGTTAGCAAACACATCCGAGTGTTCCCAAACAGGAAGCCATGGATGACACAGAAGGTCCAGCGGCTCCTTAGGTAACGGGACGCAGCTTACAGATCTGGGGACAGAGAACAGTACAGTGTGGCCTGAAACTAAAAAAAGGCATAAAAGCAGCAAAAATGGCATACTAGGCGCGAATTGAAGGACACTTTAACTCAAGGAACCCGGCATGTGTATGGGATGTCATCCGGAACATCACCAACCACAGGAGCAGCAGAGATCTACTGACAGGAACCAGTGCATCACTAACTGAGGAGTTGAACCATTTCTTCGCCCGCTTTGAGAAGGGACAGGATAACAACATGGGCCCTCCTCAGCTGGATCCTGTTGACCACTAGTCCACTGTGCAGGTACATGAGGTTAAACAAGTTCTGAGATCTGCGAATGTCAAAAAAGCAACAGGCCCGGATGGGATCGCCGGCAAAGTGCTCAAAGATTGTGCTCACCAGCTCGCCGAGATATTCACAGAAATCTTCAATCTCTTGCTGGTGCATGCTGTTGTTCTGGCCTGCCTCAAAACAACAACCATCATCAAGGTGCCCAAGCAGATCAACATCAGTCCCCTTAATGACTGCAGACCAGTTGCCCTGATGCCCATCATCTCAAAGTGCTTTGAAAGACTGGTTCTGCTGCACATTAAGTCCTCCCTCTCTCCTCTCCTAGATCAACATCAGTATGCCTACAAGTCAAATAGATCCACCGAAGATGCGATGAACTCTGTCCTACACACAACCTTAACCCACCTGGAGACAACAGGAACATATGTCAGAATGCTGTTCAAAGACTACAGCTCTGCTTTTAACACCATCATCACAAGCAAGCTGGTCACAAAGCTACACAACCTTGGACTGACTGACCAGCTGTGTCTGTGGACAAAGGACTTTCTCAGTAACCACCTGCAGACTGTAAGACTTGGCCCACATATCTCCCCCATTCTGACCCTCAGCACAGGAGTACCACAAGGTTGTGTAATTAGTCCCGTCTTCTACTCCCTCTACACACGACTGCATGCCCTCTTACCCCACAAATAACATCATTAAGTTTGCAGATGACTGTGGGACTGATCACGAACAACGATGAGTCAGCCGACAGGGCAGCCCTCCAAAGAGTGGTCAACACGGCGCAGGAAATCATTGGCCTAACACTTCCACGACTGGACTTAATTTACTGGTCCCGTGTTCACAGCTGAGCTGGGAGGATTATTAAAGACCACAGCCATCCATTCCACCACCTCTTTCAACTTCTACCCTCGGGGAAGAACTACAGAGCCCTGAAATGCCGCACCACCAGATTGAGAAACAGTTTTTACCTCTCAGCCATCCATGAACTGGACAGGACTCTTTCCACCCACAAATAGCAATCAGCCTTAACATTCATGAAATCATGCATTGCATTTGACTTTTTTTATAGCACTCTTTTACTTTTCTTACTATGTTTAATTTATTATGTATATATCTATCTTAATACATATTTTAGGGTATCCCACATGTGCGTGTATGTGTTTATGTATGCTTGGGAACACTTTTGTTCTTCACGAGAGACAGTAATTTTTTCGTTGTGATCATTCAATGGCAATAAAAACATTTCTAATTTCTAAATAGGCAGCACTCAATTGGTCAGTTTAACAAAAGAAAAATTAAATAACATATCAAGAACCCCTTTTTGAGTGATCACTCACAGAGCCTGAAGCAAAAAGCCTGGGTTAACAAAGCTGGTCAACAATTATTTTCACCATACTAGTGATGTCTATAAGTCAGGATCTCACCAGACTTTTTAGTTTTGTCGAGCCAGCTAATGCAAAGAAAGTCTGACTGTGATGCATCTGTTCAGCAGTACACCCCTGTGCTTTAAACTTTGAGCAGTCTCAAAATATCAACCCCAGTATTGCTGCAGCTTTCCTGCCCCTCATACCGGACACTCTTCGGTGTGAGCTTTCATGTGTTTCTGAAGAAGTATCTTTTGATTAAATTTTCGTTCACAAATATCACAACCAAACGGTTTCTCTCCAGTGTGGATTCTCATGTGCGTTTTAACATTACACTGATGTCTAAATCTTTTACCACAAACATCACAACTAAATGGTTTCTCTCCTGTGTGGATTATTCCATGTTTACTAAGTGATTTCTTCTCATTAAATGTTTTGCCACAAATATCACAATGAAATGGTCTCTCTCCTGAGTGGACTATCATGTGCCTCTTAAGTCCACACTGATCTCTGTATGTTTTGCTACAAAGCTGACAGCCAAATGGTTTCTCTCCTGTGTGACATTTCATGTGCTGCCTGAGATCATCCTTTACATTAAATCTTTTACCACAAACATCACAATTAAATGATTTCTCTCCTTTGTGGCGTCTCATGTGTCTTTTCAGACTACACTGCTGTTTAAATCTTCTACCACAAATGTCACAACTAAATGGATTCTCTCCTGTGTGGACTCTTATGTGTCTTCTGAGATTAAAGCGATGTCTAAATCTGTGTCCACAGTCATTGCAGACAAATTGTTTCTCTCCTTTGTCAACACTGATCTGTGAATCTACTTTCTGATTCACTCTAACACATTTCTTCTTAAGAAGATGTCTGGAACATGGAACGTGTTTCTGGAGAGACTGCTTGTAGACAAATTTTTTACCGCACTCGGAGCAACCAAATGATTTTTTGGCTGTCTTTACACCTGAAACATTCCAGTCACTGTCACTGTTTTTAGTTTCAGGTCCAGAATCTGACAAAGGTTCCTGCCATTCATCATCATCATCATTGTCATCATTACTTTTGCCACTGTCAATACTAACTTCAGCTTCAAAAGTGTCTGAAGCTTTTTCATTAGTGTTTGACTCTGAATCACTGTGTGGATCTGAGTTTGTGGCTGTTTCTGTTCCACCAGAGTCCTCTCGACTTGCTTCTGTTTTTATGTGATTAGCTGAGCTGATGATTGGAGGCTCTTCCTTTTTTTTTATTTCAATTTGGCTTTGACGCAGCTCTGACAGCTGAGGTTTCTCAACATCATCATCTTCGGTCTTTACAGGAACACCAGTGACTGAGAGACTTGTGGTATCTGCCCCCTCAAGGCTATTAGGTTCCTTTTTCTCCTCATTGTTCCAGGTTTCCTCTTGTTCTTCCTTTATGTGGAGAACATTTGGGCCCAGCTGTTCCAGAGTTTGGCTCCATTCAGGAGGAACTTCTTCTTTAATCACCAGCAGTTGTGAGGCATCTGGAGGAAAGATTTTTAGGGTGTTTAACTATTAATTCATGTTAAATTTAATCATCCTCATTCTAGTTTTATGTTACATCAGAGAATTGTAATTCAAGTGTGTCCGGGCATATACACACACGGAGAAGTATGATAGGGTATTGTTAAGATTTTAACAATACTACTACTATTTTTAGTGGTCCGGTACTTTAACAGTATTTTCTGTTAAAATTTATTTATTGTTTTCAACAGCAAATTATTGTCAACAGAGTAGCAATGGCAACAGGACAGTATTCAGCATACATTTACATACACCATGTTGATCAGAGTCAGTTAAGACCAATCAATATAGATGCATGTTTACAGCGCTAGGATCTCCTTCCTCCTATTCATCCATTGATGAGTCCATACAACAGTAACAGCAGTAAACAGACCCCAAAACACATTTGCATCTTTTTATGGTCATTTTGAACCTGCATCCAGGGGCATCACATGTCATTTTGTCTGAAAAACTGTCTGCATTGTAGATTAATACAAAAGTTATCCAAACTATGACTAAATACATATGAAATTAGTAAATAAAAAGAGTGTTAAACTAGAATTTCTTTTATATTTTAGATTCTTCAAAGTAGGCACCTCTTGCTTT
The DNA here is from genome assembly GCA_015108635.1 of Andinoacara biseriatus. NCBI lineage: Eukaryota > Metazoa > Chordata > Actinopteri > Cichliformes > Cichlidae > Andinoacara > Andinoacara biseriatus. Next base: position 13,788 of record VUQJ01045255.1, on the reverse strand, counting down.
AATGACTGCTTTGCATATCTTGGTATTTTCTCAGTCAGCTTTATGAGGTAGTCACCTGGAATGGCTTTCAGTTGACAGCTGTGCCTTGTCAAGAGTTCAGTTCCTGAATTTCTTTCCCTCTTAATGTGTTTGAGACCATCAGTTGTGTTGTGAAGAGGTAGATTTGGTATTCAGTGACTAGCCCTATCTGGGTAATGTTCTAATCTATATTATGGCAAGAACTACTCAACTAAGTAAAGAAAAACAAGAGTCCATAATTACACGAAGGTCAGTCAATCTGAAAAATTTCAAGAACTTTGAAAGTATCCTCAAGTGCAGCCGCAAAGACTATCAAACGAAGATGAAATGATGAAACTGGCTCTCATCAGGATGGCCCCAGGAAAGGAAGACCAAGAGTTACCTCTCCTGCATAGGATAAGGATAAGCTCCCCCAGATGAGAGCCCACCTAAATGCTTCACAGAGTTCAAGCAGCACACACATCTCAACATCAAATTCTCAGAGAATAATGCGTGAATCTGGACTTTATGGTTATGCAAAGAAGCCACTTCTAAGGAAAAAAAAAAAAGAGGAAATAAATGGCTTGGGCCAAGGAACACAAGGAATGAACATTAAACCAGTGAAAATCTGTCCTTTAGTCTGATGAGAATCTGATGAGATTTATTCAGAATCCAGGGCACATTTAATCAGTATGGCTACCACAGAATTCGTCAGTGAAATACCATCCCATCTGATTTGTACAGAAGCCGAGAGCAGCCAAGGTACCTATAAACCTTATTTCTGACGGTTTTCTTGTGATAACGCGTTATTTATCTCGTTATCACAAAATAACGATTACCGTAGGTTTGTGCTTTATGGGACCAACATTTGCTTTTCAGGACAATGACTCCCCCAAACACATCTCCAGGATATGTAAGGGCTATTTGATGAAGAAAGAGGGTGATGAAGTGTTGTGTCAGATGACCTGGCCTCCACAATCACCTGATCTAAACCCAGTTTAGATAGTTTGGGATGAGTTGGACCCCATAATGAAGGTAAAGTACTCAGCACCTCTGGGAACTCATTCAAGGCGCCAACTTTGAAGAATCTAAAATCTAAAACATATTTTGGTTTAAGTTTACTTCATGATTCCTTATGTGTTCCTTAACAGTCTGGATGACCTCGGTACTAATTTACAATGTAGGAAAAAACTTTTTACTGGTACTGTATACAGTATCCAGTATATAAAAATTAGTACATGTTTTGATTTGTTTACAGAAAAGGTGAGCGGCTTGTTGCACTTATGACAGCGAGCACTGTCAGCCTGGATTCTTGCAAAGTGCAACCACACAGTGGAGCATTTAATTCTCTCCCGTCTTGTCGCAATGATCAGGGTCTGTGTGCATATGTGAGACAGAGCTGCCCTGCCCTTTGCACACATGCTCTGAGAGAGAAAATGATAGAACTCTTTCTGGATAGGGAAAACTGAAAATGTATCATAGATTAATCCCTTAATCAGTAACAGTGGTGGTCAGATAAAATGTGAAAGATAACTTTTATATACCAATAATAAATCTATTTCACTACTTCTCCAGTATTGAAAGCAGTACCGACATTGTAAGTGCTTATTGATACTTTAATGCATTAAATTAATTAATGCCAGGTTTCAGTACCCACCACACACGTTAATGCTTGCTCCTCTGCTGTCTTTGAAATTAATGTGCATCTGAAAAGCAGCTAAAGCGATCCAATGTCATCCCAAAGCAAGGGGGAAAAAAAGAGGGTGTTTCTGTCTGTAATATGGAAATCAGAGCTTAATGAAACTGTGTTTCCAGTGACATTTGTTTAAGTTCTCTCCTCAACTTTCTGTTTCAATGGGCATTTTTGTTACTGAAAGACTGGAAGAGAGACACATACTTATTATTTATTATTTTACTAATAAAAGCCAATTCAGCATATGTACATGGCTGGATGTATTTATTTATTTTAGGGATGTTACTGACGACTGATATCTTAGTCGACTAAACAAGGAAAAAAGTTAGACTGACTAGTCTAAAACTAAGAAACATTCGGATATCAAGTTAAATTTTAGGACTGTTTAAAGGACAATGTCAAAAACTGTCTAAACAAAGGTATCTGAAATCATTAACCGCATTCTTCAAGAATGAATCACACTTTAAATGCTGTTTAATTGTGCGGCACCATGCACTGTGCATTATGAACACTGCAACTTATACTCCAGACACATCCATCCATCTATTCATCCATTTTATTCCACTTATCTGGGGCTGGGTCGCATGGGCAGCAGCCCAAGCAGAGAAGCCCAGGCTTCCTTCTCCCCAGCCACCTCCACCAGCTCATCCGGAGGGACTCCAGGGCTTTCCAGGCCAGCCGAAAGATATAATCTCTCCAGTGGGTCCTGGGTCTACCCCGGGGCCTTCTCCCGATAGAACATGCAACAGGTGCCCAGGAGGCATCCTAGTCAGATATCCGAGCTCTACGCTGAGCCCCTCCCGAATGGCTTCACTCCTCACCCTATGTCTAAGGGAGAGCCCAGTGTGTCGGGAGGTTCTGGGGCACCTGGGACAGGCCTGCACGGGGGGCTGGCCTCTGGCGGGGCTGTTTTTCTGTTGCCTCGACTGAGGGGGCACTGCCTGGGACCTCCCTCTTCCCTCTGCTGGGGTGGGCATTCGGTTGTTGCTGGAATGTGCGGCCACAGGTTTTTGTGGTTCTTGATGGGCTGCGGTTGGCTCGGGTTTCTAGGGTCCCTCTCTGCCTGTCTCTGGCTTCTGGTGGGCAGAGCGATGGCTTTCTGCCCTCATTGGTAAGTGCATTTAATGACATAGACACAGACACTAACGAAATTATAGCACAATGAAATTTTTGTTGCTTCTTTTTGTTGTGTTCTTCCAAAAGTATTTTTACAGGTATTGTTTGTTTTGTTTTTTTGGTATGTTCTCTTTTTTCTTTTGTGTCTTGTAGTTGCAGCAGTTTGCTCGTGCTCGGTCCCTTTTTCTGTCTTCTCCCCTTTCTCTCTTTTTTTTCTTTCTCAGCCTGTCAAATCTGGACTGGATTACTACAACATGTATATGTACACAAATAAATAAATAAAATAAAAAGACAAACATTAACAAGAAAAGCCTATAGAGAATCTATACAGCTCGTCATGGAAGAACAAATATCTTTGGCACAACAGTGCATTCATCACAATTCTGCTTGCAAAAACTGCCAGACATGACAGACGTAAAAAAAAACAAAAAAAAAACTTGTGATCATAGGTGACAGTAGGAATGTAGATCCACCAGTGAATCGACAGCGTTGCTTTTACGCTCAGCTCCCATTTCCTTCTCCCATCATTATGAACAAAACCTAGAGATACTTAAACTCCTCCACGTGGGGGAGGAACTCCTCCCTGAGCCACAGAGGGCACGCCATCCTTTTCTGGCTGAGGACCATGGCCTCAGAGATAGAGGTGTTAATTCGCATGCCAGCCACTTCACACTTGGCTGTCAACCATTCCACTGAGAGCATGAGGCCACTACCCGATGAAGCCAACAGGATCGCATCATCCGCAAAGAGCAGAAATGAGACTCTGAGGCCACCAAAGCAGAAGCCTTCTGCCACATGGCTACACCTAGAAGTTCTGTCCATAAAAATTATGAACAGAATCGGTGACAAAGGACAGCCCTGGCAAAGTCCAACACCCACAGGAAACAAGTCCAACTTATTGCCAGCTATACGGACCAAGCTCTCTCTGCTGTACAGGGACTGAATGGCCCAAAACAATGGGCTAGACACATACTCCTGCAGGACCTCCCACAGGATAACCAGAGGGACGCAGTTGAATGCCTTCTCCAAGACCACAAAGCACATGTAGACTGGATGGGCAAACTCCCACGCACACTTGAATATCCTTGAGAGGATAAAGAGCTGGTCCAGCACTGCAAGACCAGGACGAAATCTGTATTGTTCCTCTTGGATCCGGGGTTCGACTAATGGACGGACCCTACTTTTCAGCACCCTGGCATAGACCTTACTGGGCAGGCTGAGAAGTGTGATTTGCTGAAGGTTGGAGCACACCCTCTGGTCTCCCTTCTTAAAGATGGGGACCACCACCCCAGTCTGCCAATCCAGTGGCACCCCACTTAGATCTCCATGCGATGTTGCAGAGGCGTGTCAACCAAGACAGCCCTACAACATCCTGAGCCTTCAGGAACTCAGGGTGAATCTTGTCCACCCCAGGGGCCCTGCCACCAAGGAGTTGTTTAACCACCTCAGTGACATCACCTTCAGTGAGGGGCAAGTCATTCCCAAACTCAGGCATATCAGTGGGATTAAGGAGGTCCTCAAAGTATTCCTTCCACCACCTGACTATAGCCTCAGTTGAAGTCAGCAGCACTCCACCCACACTATAAACCATATAAACCACTGCTTTTCCCTCCTGAGTCACCTGACGGTTTGCCAGAATTGCTTCGATGCCGTCTGAAAGTCTTTTTATATGGCCTCATCGAACTTCTCCCACACCCTAGAAAAGAGCCTGAAAAGACTCCTTCTTTAGCTTGACAGCTCCCTTCACCACTGATGACCACTGTGTGGTTCAGGGGTTACCACCATGACAGGCATCAACCACCTTGCAGCCACAGCTCTGAGCAGCAGCCTCAACAATGGAACATGGTCCATTTGGACTCAATGTCCTCAGCCTCTCTTGGAATACTGTTGAAGTCCTGCTGGAGGTGGGAGTTGAAGATCTCACAGACTGGGGCTTCTGCCAGGCTTTTCCAGCACACCCTCACAACACGTTTAGGTGTGCCAGGTCTGTCCAGCATCTTCCCCTGCCACCTGATCCCACTCACCACCAGGTGGTGATCATTTCACAGCTCAGTTCCACTCTTCAGTGTCCAGAACATATGGCAGCAGATCTGGTGATATGATTACAAAATCAATCATCGACCCTGTGACCTAGGGTGTCCTGGTGCCACATGCACTTATGGACATCCTTATGTTCGACTATGGTGTTCATTATGGACAAACTGTGGTTTGCACAGAAGTCCAATAACAAGACACTATTCAGGTTCAGATCGAGCAGGCCATTCTTCCCAATTATGCCCATGAAGGTCTCACTATCATCGCCGACGTAAGCGTTGAAGTCTCTCAGCAGGACAATGGAGACACCGGATAAAGCACCCTCAAGCACCCCACCCAGCAACTTCAAAAATGGTGGGTACTCTGAATTGGCATGTGACGCATAAGCGCAAACAATAGTCAGGACCTGTTCCTCGGCTTGAAGGCGCAGGAAAGCAACCCTCTTGCCTACCAGTGAAAACTCCAACGTACAGGTAGCAAGCTGGGGGACTACGAGAATACCCACCCCAGCTCGCCACCTCTTACCGAGAGCAACTCCAGACTGGAACAGAGTCCAGCCACTCTCCAGGAGACTGGTTCCAGAGCCCAGGCCATGCGTTGAGGTAAGACCGACTATATCTTGCCAGTATCTCTCAACCTCACACACTCAGGCTCCTTCCCCACCAGAAAGGAGACATTCCATGTCCAGTCTCAATAGCCTCGGCCCTTGGTCATCGCCTGACACACACTGCAGCTGACTACCAAACAGACAGTGAAGGAAAAAAAAAACTTCAATTGATTTTAAATATACAAAAAAACGTTACTGCAAATGAGGTTTATGCATCATTAAAATATGAGAAAATAACATACTAAAAATGAATAACTTGCACCTTAAAAGTGTGGCTCATTGGGCCATGCATTATGAACAATGCTGGTTCTACAATTCATGACACTCATCTCAATAAAAGTTAAAATCTCTAATAAAACAATACAAAACAAAAATCCATCCATCCATTTTCTTCCGCTTATCTGGGGCTGGATCACAGGGACACAACCAATGTTCCCTCTAATTTTTCACGTATCTGAGCATACACAAAAGCTCCCTGAGCACACTGAGGACCACTGTGAGCAACATCAGATGTGCACACTGAGGCCACACACAAGTATTACATCTGTTATAAACCAGGGATCATAGCAGGTTACATGGCTCATTAAAAGAATCAGATTACAGCATTTCCATTAGTTTGCTTTTAATATAGGTGATTTGGCCCACTTAAAATGAGAAAAACAAAAATCTTGACGTTCATGAGATGTGTTATATGTGAAAATCTTGCTTTGGCCAGGTAAACTCGCTTGCTACTCTAGCTTTGCTGCATGTTTTGCAGAGCAAACCTTTCTCACTGGAAAAAGAAAAAGTTTCACCGCTGGTTCTTCTATTTGCACAAACTCCGACAGCCATTCCATCTTAAAAGAAGCACATTTCTTTTTTATTTTGGCTCAGAGAGTGGATGTCCCACACCCGTTCGCTTAGCCATGATAATGGGTTTGCATTCACGTCTCTTAACTCCACCACACTGTTCTTTTCTAGCTAACCTGCACAGTGCCACGGTGCATATGGGCGAGGCACGTACACACAACACAATAGTATGCGATGATTGGCTGCATAGCGTAAGTGAACCATATCGTATCATTGGCTAAACACCTGACACTCACTGACTTAAACTACAAAATGGTACGGAAAGAATTTTTATTGGTCTAATTAGTTTACGGTTTATGTTGGATTCAATTTTTTGCACTGCATAGATTTTCTTGTGCGCTGAGAGTTTGCGAGCAGTGCACGATTGTGCAGGCGTGCAGCTTAGAGGGAACATTGGACACAACTGTCATGGCAAGCTGTGGCAGGTGGGTAAAGGTGGACCCCAAAATGCAAGACTCAAAGGCAACGTAAACTTAAATGTGATTTATTTAGCAAATAACAATAAACACACTAAACTGAGGCTGGACAGGTGCCAGAACTAAAACTAATGGAAACATTGAAACTAGGAGACACACACAGCAGGGGGATTATCGATAACAACACAACAAAGAACAGAGAAAAACTGAGGGCTTAAATACACACATTAGGTAATCAGGGCAAGTGGAAACAGCAGGGAACAACAGGTGAACCAAATCAAACAAATAACACAGGGGAAGCAAAATTAAACACAAAGTACAGGGCGCGACCACAAGCCCAGCGGTGGCAGTGAGATGAGACAGGGGGCCGACCATGATCCCAGTGGTGGCAGTAAGCCCCTGGATGCTTGATAAGTGGCTAAAGGAGGAGGTGGCGGAACACCTCTGGCTTAGAAGGCTCGGACAAAGTGGACCTCTCTGATACTGGACAAGGATCGGACTGAGCCAGGTCCTCAAATGCTGGCTTGGACAGAGCCGAACCCTTGGACTCTATACGCTCGGATGCTCGGGCTCCAGACACCGTGGACCCGGGCTGACTCTGAAGTCCCTGACTCGGGGGCTGCTGCAGCTGACTCTAAAGTCCCAGACTAGGGGGGGCTGCTGACGAAGACTGTGGCTTGGGGGTCCCTGCAGCTGACGCAGACTGTGGCTTGGGGGCTGCTGCAGCTGACGAAGACTGTGGCTTGGGAGCTGCTGCAGCTGAAGAAGACTGTGGCTTGGGAGCTGCTGCAGCTGATGCTGGGGATTGTGGCTGCAGAAGACACATCAGCTCACTGCTGATTCCTGAAGCTGGCGTCTGGGACGGGCTTTAAGTGACCCCCTCTGAGGTCCAGAGGCTGTTAATCACAGTCTCTGGAGGAACTAATGCAGTAGCCACAGTCTTTAAAGGAGAAACAACG
>VUQJ01045254.1:0-16885 GCA_015108635.1 Andinoacara biseriatus | reverse complement strand
TTTGATCTATTCTTACCTCGAGGTTGCTGTACGTGTCAGTGCAGATCTTCCGGAGCTTGTTTAACTTTGTGTCCTATTCACCCACATTTGGCACAGGGACATGAGAATGGGCCACTGCAGAGCATGTTGCATGCATATTTGCAAAGCAGAGCCTGCTGCCTGAAAACGTGTCCTCTCTACGCTCTGACTTGGAAAAACACCACAGAAGAGAATGGAAAAAAAAAACATTAGCTTCTCTGGAGACAATTAATGGTTTTTCTTTTTCTTTCTTTCTTTTTTTTCTTTTTTTTTTGCAGAACCTCACGTTTCAGCACTCACATAAAGCAATTTTCCCTTTATTAAGACAGGACCCACAAGGTCCAAAATTGCCTTTTCCAGTCTCCAGATTTTGTTTGTTTACATTTCCAAATAGAGGCTGGTGCTCTCTTTGCAACTACAGTATAGTGGAAACACGCTACCAATAAATAACACAAAGGAGACTCTCCAAAGCTTGTAGAAGATGCCAAAGCCACAAATTCTCTACATTCTTTCACGCTTTTGCTTTTGGAGGATACAAGTGTGAGAGCGTCTGTGGGCATTCAGAGCCCATTCACAGCCACATGACCTAATGTGGGTTAGCCAGGACGTTAACTCTAACATCCCAGCTAAGTCAAACACACACTTTCACTGCCAAACACAACTATTCACACTCACATGCACACAAACATTGTTACATAGTTTACCTTTGATACAACAGGGACAGAGGGCTACAGGCAAGAAACCAGCAACTCCTCTGGAGAGCTCAGCTGAACCCAGAACCCAGAACCCACAAAGATGCTCTATTTTTGCAAAGCAAACAGTTTTTTAAATTCTCTGCCTGAAATAATTGCTGTAATCCAGTATGGAAAAACATACAGTGTAACCCTGATTTAAATTGTATGGCTACACACACACATATATATATAGATATAAATATGTATAAAAATATATATTTTTGATCCCTGCTGGGAAACCCAGTTGGTGCATTTAATTCTTGTTGCGTATTCAGAGCAGTGAGCAGCCATATGCAGGGACCAACTTCAGCTCAAAACCATTGCCTTGGCCACAGTGCTAACCATAGTCAAACTGTGCTGACCAGAGCAAACATATAAAATTGTTTCTAATTTTAGGCAATAATAGAGTCCATTTAACAGAGGAATCTGCAAGTAATTTGCATGGGACACAGTTAACAACTTGCCCATTTTTGACTCCTTACTTTTTAACTTGAAGTGTTTCATGTGACTGACATACAAAACACAGCGAGGCAATGGAATCTATCTTGCCCAACTATTGCAGACACAGGACGCAGCATGAGCGGTTGGCTTGTGGTCAGATAAACACAAGCTGTAGAGAGACAAGAAGAGGTGATGGAAAAAAAGATTCAACTTGCACTATAAAGAAGAAAGAGAAGGCAAGGAGCAAAATGCTAATGAGGAATTAAATACAAGAATAAATGAGAGGTTTGTGAATCAAATTGCATTGAAAAGCCCTGTTAAGGAATCAAGAAGTGTCTGGGAGTGAGAAGAGTAATTAGAATGCAAACTCGATGAGACAGTTGGTCATTCTGTTGAGCAGGAAACTGAGGTCAGAAGAGCGACCTTGATAAGTTGTCTTCCTGCGGCGCACCACAGCATGGTTTCGCCACTAACTGTCCCTCCACAGAAAACCCTCATTGCATGGTTGCACAATGGAGTCCTTCTCCAGTCTTAAGATGTGCTACACTGATGAGACAAACAGAAAGCAGACATTGTGTGGTCTCAAAGATCTCTCAGTCTCCTGCTTCCTCCCACTCTTTTTTCCCCCTCTGACATTTTCACTTCCTGCTGCCATCCTCTAACTCATCTTCATTCTTTGATTCTTCATTCAGAGTTCACTTTAATCAAAATAAAATTTGTAGTTTAACTACCAGCACAGACCCCTGCAGGTATTTGTCAGTAAAATGTACCATTTGTTTGTGCAGACTGTGCTTCACTGTTCTATTGAGCCAGCTGGTCATGGCTGATTTGCTCTCATACTGTTTTGGTTATGGATAATTTGTTATGATGGCTGAACTTATTTAGTGACCTCTTGTCCTGATGTATGCCAGAGCAGGCTGAGTGTAAATAGAAATGTTGAGAAAAATGAGAGAAAATGTCCGAGGGGGTCATGCAGTCACACACAAATAGTCATCGTGGCACTTCATGGGTTGTTTGTTTACATTCTCAAAGATTTATTTCTAATACACTGGAGTAAAGAAACACTGTGGATGACTGAACGCTAACCCCGATGTTAACCTCATTTTGAAAGAATCTGGCCATCTTGGACCACTTTAACCAACGTGGTTTCCATCCATTAAAAACAGATGCTGATGCAGTCAAGGACCTTTACCAATTTCTTTGAAAATGCTCCACCACTGTTTGTAAAGCCATAGGTGAGGTAGATGGCATTTTATAAAAGGTGAAAAAGTCTACTCAGATAGCAACTTTACATAACCCGAACTCATGTGTCTTAGAGGATCAGCAGGATTGAACGTGGGTATGAGGGTGCATCATCATGTGGTTAAAATGAGCGTCAGAGGGTAAAGCAATTTGATCATGTGAGAGGCCAGATGCCTGCCTTTTGGATGCAGTAAATAAGAAACAACGCTGTCCAAGGTTTTTGCACATTTCATGGAAACAAAGATAATTTTCTTGCATGGCCTCTTTCCTTTCGGTTCAACATGCCTTGAAAATCTTTATTTGCACACGCAGATACACACACACACACACACACACACACACACACACACACACGTTTTTTCCTGTCGTTAACCTGCCAGCTCCCAAACTCTATGGGATGTGTGATTGTTCCCACGTGAGAACAGTGGTGATAACTGTGCAGTTCACAGAATGAGTAGGGATCATGTGTCCTGCCTCCTGCACTTGCCATATCATGGGTTGAACATGGTTCTCGATCAGCAGTGCTTTGGCAGACCGTAGGGAGCTACGGACAACCTGTCTACCTGCAGAGAGCATCTGCTACCTTTGCATGCACTGCTGTTGGCCCGCCAGCTGTGGAGAGGAGTGTAGCGATAACATACAAAGAGCTGAAATGAAGCAGCGTGTTAAAAACAATGAGAAGTGTCTATTGCAGCCACTGTCTGTGCCACCACTGTCGTTCCCTCCCCTGTTCTGACCCTAACTCTATTCTACCTCTGCATCTTCTGTATTTTAGGCAGCTTTACATTCTGAAATCTAGGTGGTTACCTGGCATGTAAATTTTTGGTAAATTGTCATATGCGATATTTGAAAAGTAAAATCCCCTGTCTGGCAGAGAGGCGCGTTCTCCTCATGGCCCCTGTGTCAACACAGCCCAGAGGAGGTGGGCTACTGCACCAGATGGCTGCCTGCAGCACCTGAACTACTGTTGATTTTAAACAAAGCTGTCAGTCTTAATGCAGACCGCATTACTGGGTGAACGCTTCAGTACAACTGATGGAGTCAAATATTAAACTCAGAGTCGTTACCCCCGCTTACTCCCACTCAGCTGACACACTGCATACACTGTGCTGGTCCAACTTTAAATGTATTCGACACCCATTGCTGTAAAGCTACTTTACATTTTCCTTTGTTCCTGAACTTCAATGGATGAACTTCAGTGGATGATCATTATTACCATTTAATTTGTATTAGGTCTACTCAGATTTTTTTTTTCATTCAGCCACTCCATTTATTTTGTCTGAGAAGTTTATCATAAAGCTTCATTCTTGTCTTAAGAACTGAGGTGCAATTTCAGCTATTTCTGTATGTGGAACTTGTGTCTGTTTAGTTAAAGGGTTAGTCATCCAATTTACAAAATATTACAAAAGATTTAAAATGCCCATCAACAATTTAGTTTGCTTGTCCTTTTTTAATGAGAATCTACCCAGTCTTTTTTTTTTAGTAATCTTTAACTTTGTAGGCAATGCTCTGCAAGTTATTTTAAAATTATCGTGAGTAATATTTTGAGAGTGTTTAACCATCCGGGCATTATCGTAACTGTAGTTCCAACTTTCGGTCAAATGCGGCTGGAGCCCATCCCAGCTGTCATAGAATGAGAAGCAGAGTTCACACTGGACGGGCTGCAGGTCTATCACAGTGCTAACACAGACAGACAGGAAGTCATTCACACATCTGTGGTCAAATTAGAATTTATATTAAATTCAATTTAGAACCGGTTAAGCGAATCACCAGTTACTGAGGATGTCTTTGGGTTATGGGAGGAAAGGGGAGCACCTTGATGCAAACTGTGTAGTCTGAACCTAGAATCGCTAAGCAAAAAGTCTTAAGACACCCCTCATTTTTTCTTTTTATTTTGCTTCCAAGGAGCCAGACTTTGCTGTAACTTTTAAAGAGGTCTCGTGCAACAGCAATCCAGGCTTTCAGGCTTTTCAAATGTTTTCTTTGGACATTGGCTGCTTTTTCACTCATTGCCAGTCCGGTCCTTGCACCTACCTTTTTTTCCGAGGAGTTGTTTATCTAGTTTGTTAAGCCACTCGATGCTGACCTTTGACTCATTAGCGCGTAAAAAAGAATCCAAACTTAAGGGACGAACCAGTGTGGTGTCTACACACAACAGAATACGAAGCAACTTGACTTTCAAGCATGTTAGAATTGCACTAACTCTGTTTTTGTTTTATATATTGCATTTCCATGTTTGTTGGCACATGTTTCAATGAATGGTTGTGGTATTTCCCATTTTCCTAGCAAAACACAAGGAAATAAGGGGTGGCTGGAGAGGATTGCACAGTACTGTACGTTTGTCAACAACAACCAGTCTCACAGTTTAATAACCAGAATTTCAAGCTGTGGCTGTCCTTGCCTTAGAATTTAGACGTGATCAGTTAGCTGAGTCAACGGTGCACAAAAAATGAGACAGGTTAGGTGACATGTAGGTGACAAAGAACTTCAACTGTTTATGTGCGGATACTCTAACAGAATGATCACTTTCATTTTGAGACAGCTTTGGTTTGTAAATGGACTGCAAAGAGTGATCAATTATATCAAACCAGATACTTTAATGAGAGTCACATTTTTTGTGAAAGACAGTAGCATGTAGTCATGGGGGGACTTTTTGCAGGCTAATTTAATAGAGATGTTAACCCTGCCTGGAAAGACTATCATATGATAACTACTTGCAGTACGGTCCAACACAGTTTCATGAGAATATAATATGTGCTTTATTGAGTTTATCCAGAAATGTTTGGTGACAAATTTGCCAATTATAACACAGTGCCAAAAGAGGTCATTGCTCAGCAGTAGGCAGTTAAGTTGTAATATTCAGCCACCATTCAGTTATTAGCGGGAATAAAACAGGTGTTGGCTGTAAAATGAGGAATATTAAGGATATCCAATGGCCTAAAGGCCTCTCAACCAAACTGCCACTGCAGATCAGTCCTAAAATAACTTTCTGTCCCTCCTGTACCTGTTGCCACACCTTCTGCCCCTTAGAAAGGATGTGAATGGCAGGATAACATAAGATTTGATTTGGATGACTCAGGAAATGGGATGGCTCACTGTTACACGCAAGGCAGAGTAATATGGGAACTCTTGAGATCTCCTTAGACCGGCTAAACCAGCGTTGCAGTGAGAGGAAAAAACAAGCCGGATGGAACTTGGGAAAAACTTGCTGGTATTTGTCACATCAAAAGGTTGTTGCATTGCAGTAAGCGAACATCCGTGTTCGCCTGCCAATATTGTTGATCCCTGTTCTGTGTGAAATTCCTCAGTAGCACCTCAAGTGGCTCACCATGAAATTTTGCTTTATACTTTCAATTTCCCCTCGATTTATGCAGTTTGATGCAACTTTTTCATGGCTATATAATTACAAAAAAACAACAATCCCCCCAGCTAAAGCTGTGCCTTAAATTTAGTGCTAATTAGAATTACCCTTTGATTCATATTTGCCCAAAAGCTGCTTATTTTACAAAACTATGGAGCAGCACTAATACAGATATTTGTAAATTTCTTAACTCTGAAGCATATTTAGTTTTTAGTTGGTTTTTTTTTTGTCCTTTTTGTGTTGTGCTTCAAGCTTTCAAACTAAAATGAATCAAGTAACTAAAATGTCTTTCAGCATTATTTAAGCAAAGAGAGTTAGATGGTAATTTAATGATGTCGTATTAACAAAATTAATTTCTACATTCTTTAGAACTAAAGGATTAAACAACACATTGAGCATTCAGACAACTTTCAGAACAAATAGGCAATTCTATTCATGCATAATTACTTTAAAAATCTTTCCCAAACCTTAACCACCACATCTAAGCACCTCAAGGTCCTGGCATTGGTAGTCCAGGGGTGTTTTAAGATATCTGGAGAGCCAATTCTACTTATTGTAGCTGTGTATTTCCAGCTGCAGGCGCTGTCAAAAATACACAATATTTAAGGTTCTTTATTGTCATATCTGCAGTTGTAAGGTACAACAGAAATGAAATGGTGTTTTGGCTGGAACAAAGCAGTGTGAATAAATGCAAATAAAGTCAAAAACAATATTTAAAAAAGTATAAATATACTTAGATATAAAAACAGCAATAAGGCCAGCAGCCAGCGGCATTCATACCGAGTAGTGAAAGTGTTGAAGTGCATGTGCCATACTGTGCAACTAAGATTGTGCGAAAAAAGAATTGTGCAAATGTTCAAAGAAAGTCCATGGTCACCCTTTGTTTAGATCTCTCACAGCCTGTGGGAAGAAGCTGTTGAAATGTCTGCTGGATCTACAGCTTATGCTCCTGAACCTTCTCCCAGGTGGTAGCAGGAGAACAGGCTGGGAGATGGATGGTAAGGATCTTTTAGGATATCTGACAGCCTTGATTGAAAATACCTTCAAATGGTATCTAATCACAAAACACAAGAGTATTGTGTTGTAGTATTCACCCACCCATCCAACATCATATTAAACCCTATGGATTAAGAATGGAATGTCACTCAAGTTCATGTGCATGTGAAGGCAGATGAGCCAATACTTTTGGCAATATTGTATCCAAAACAACCATGGATGACAGAAGAGTTTTGCAATGAAGTTACTCTATCAGTGTTGCTATGGATGGATAGCAGCACTGTTGTCAGTGTATACACTGTTGGCCTTTTGGAGGACAGAGTCTGTCTCTATAGCCTATGCCTCTCCACAGCCAATGACACCAACGCAGGACTGCAAATCCCACCTAACAGCAACTCTAACCCTAACCAAAGTCTAAGCTTGAAACTAAAACCATATCTAAAACCCCACGACCTGCCTTCAAGATGTGATGAAGTGAGAGGTGGCCAGATGTCCTCACTTTCCTAAAACGTGCTCACTCTGATGGTCCAAAGCTCAATATGGCCCTCATAAAATTAGTTGTACAGGGACACACAGATCTAATAAGCTCGGTGATGCTGACCACTTTATGACCACAGATTTTGTGGTGACCCGAGGCACCACAGCGTCTGTGTAGCTGCAGGGCGGACCACTACAGCCACTTTAACATCTGACACAGGCTGACTACTGTGTTGCTAATTACTGTGGCATTGAGCTCTGTCACCTCTGTGGCCCCTTGTGACTTGTGACAACCCACCCTACTCACAGACCTCCCCCCTCCCCCAGACACTGCATCTGATTTCACTCGTGATTGTCTTTGACTTGTCAAGATAAAAAGAAATTCATGACACCGCATGAATAAAGAACTCTCTGGCTAGCAGAAATACCCTATATTTCATCATCACTCATATATTTCTGCTTATCAGTTCAAATTCGAGGACTCATTCAGCCCTGTATCATCTTACTCACATAAACACTCTGCAATTTCATCGGGAGATCATTTCTCTTCCGTTTTTGTTTTGTGTTCTGCCATTTCACCGCCTGTATTTGAATAAAAACTTAGATCAGCAATACTAGTACAAATAAACCTCAGCTAATGCCTGTATTTACACAGTGAAATCAGGCGGCGCTCTTTGCTGGCTTTAAGCGATATGTTGCTCTGCAGGGCTGAGTAATGTTGTGTTTCTCTCGGTACAGATGAAACACATCTGGGCAACACCAGTTTTCCTACTAAACCTGCGAGTATGCTGTGTTTTTACTGCAAATTAGGTGGAATCAGGACACAAATGTGCTTTCCTTGTTTCATGGATATTTTGCCGTTTTGCCGCTGCATGGGTGTACAATAATTATCCCTGTGTTGATTTAGTGAAATAGTTCATCATTTTGGGAAATCCCCTTGTTTAATTTAAAGTTAAATGAGAACATCAACGCTACTTTCATGTCTGTATGCTAAGTGTTGAAATTCCGACCAGCAGCCTTTTTTTTGTGTGTGTGAAGACCTTACACTGTAGAAAAAAATTGTTTTAAAAGCCTTGAGTTAAGCAAGTCATCTGTCACCTTCTCGGTTTTTGAAAACTTCTTTGGCATTTTAATGTAATCTTACTGGACACACTGACAGCTGGACCTTCTTCTCTTTGCAACAATGGCTAGTTATCTCCTTTGTTTCTAGTTTTTTTATGCTAAACTGAGCTAACTGGCTTTTGGCTGTAGCTGCATATTTAGAGTGTGTTATGTAGCTCCGTCCCACAATGTCCCAGTTTTCCCTTTAAAATAAACTATATTAAGAATAATTAAATATATATATATATTTTTTAACTTCTTTTTTTTTGTTTTTAACCTGCCTCCTGCCACCCTACAGCCAACAATACAGCTGCCCAGCAAACATGCCCATGTGGGGCCACAGTGGGTAGCTGTGGATGAACTGTGGGACTGTGTGGGCAGGACAAATCTGCACTTATCTCACAAGGGACCCACAGCAGTTTTGCCTTTGAGGCCCCTATATGGGTTTTCTGTGCATCTGAAATTTCATGTGGGTGGGGGGATGGGGTGGTGGTGCTAATGTAGGCTAGCTGATGTGGCGCCCCTCTGCAATTTTGCCCTTTAGGGCCTCCAAGATAGAATTCTGTGGGTGCCGCACAGTGGGCTTGCTCACTTTGTATTTTATATTATGCTAATTGTTTGTTTTATTAATTTGCCTTATTTGTCCTCTGTCTGTACATGTTATATGTGAGTAATTTTTGCAACCTTGTAAATGGTCTACCTTCTTGGTCAGGTCACCTTCAGAAAATAGATTCTCAAGGGATTTCCTGGTTAAATAAAAGGTAAATTAAATAAACTGGTACCATTTTAATCACGCAAACAAAAAAGCAAAACAAAACAAAATAACATTTAGATAATTTTGTCAGTCTGGTCTATTTAAAATGCATGTGTGAAAATTTTAAATTGGATGAGATTCAGAGATTGCGTGTGTGCATCGTGATGAGCCAGTGCCTTCATTTGAGTCATTTCAACTGTCACATGACACATGACCTGTTGTTTGCTCACTCAGTCACACCACACCAGATCACAGCTGTGAAGCCAAAAGGTGATAATTGAGAATTATCATTAACAGGCTTTCAGAAAGGGAACTGGTTAAAATAGTAGGCCAACAAAATGTTCCTTCATCTGACACGTTGATCTCAAAAAGAAAACTGCCCCAATCTGTTTTACATAAAGGGAATCAAAGAGTCAGGAGATGCTGTTTGTTTACTGCGGTGCCTCACGCTCAGTGTTTGACAAATAAGAAACCACATGATCATCACAAGTACAAATGTACATCATCTGCAATGGGAGCAATTTGAAGTGCTGCCACTGATTAGATGCTAATGCTATTATCAACCTGGCATGCGAAACCCTCCTCCATCAGCTGAAAAGAGGTGAATACTGTGTCTCTTTGTGTACAGCTGCCTTCTGCACATGCACTCTCCTAATAGGGTTGATATGATCATCAGCCCCCCTGACTCTTCAGCCACATTCTGCTTCTGTAGCACAGCAGGCAGCAGTGTGTTGGTGATCCTCCAGCACTGACTTCAGATGTCACTAGGAATGAGCTTTTATGTCACATCATCAGACCACACCAGACTCTATTTCTAATCTTCACTTCTTCTTTTTCATCTTTTCCTTTCTCTTTTCTCTAACCTTGGAGGACTCTCCCTCCTCCAGATCAGACACAGAGCTACACCACAGGATGTCTCATAATAAGCTCTTCATACCAGTTTCTGACAGCTAAATTTTGTGTGAAATGTATGTTCTATGCAGTCCTTGTTCCTACTGCTGGTGGAGGGAGCATCACTTTCACTAAGTTGATGGTCAATTTACGTAAAAAAAAAAAAAAAAATCTGAGGTCTTTGCTCAAATGGCTTTCAGGCCTTTTCCTGCATTTTTTTCTACACAAGTCAATAATTAGAACTGGGCCAAGTCAGGACACAATCTTATTGACTTTTTCTATTTACAGTGCTGTGAAAAGCTGTTTACTACTCTTCTTGATTTATTTCTTATTTTTTGTATATTTGTCACACTTAAATGTTTCAAGTCATGAAAGAGTATTAGCCAAAGATAACCCGAGTAAATGCAAAATGCAGTTTTTAAATGATGAGTTAATTTATTAAGGGAAAATCGCTATCCAAACCTACCTGACCCCTTCATAAATCATGGATTACCTGTGATTAACCACCTTTTTTGGAAAACTCAAAGTTCAGTTTCACTAACCACACCCAGGCCTGATTACTGCCAGACCTGCTGCGTCAATCACATAGAACCTGTCTGACAAAGTGAAGCAGTTTAAAAGATCTCTAAAAAGTAACACATCATGCCTCAATCTAAAGAAACAGCTGAAAAACAAAGTTACTGAAATCTATCAGTCTGGGAAAGGTTACAAAGCCATTTCTCAGTGAGAACCATGATCCACAAATGGAGAAAACTTGGAACAGTGCTGAACCTTCCCAGGAGTGGCCAACCTACCAAAATTTCTCCAAGAGTGCATTGGCAACTTATCTGGAAGGTCTGGGAGGTACCCAGAACAACATCTAAAGAACTGCAGGCCTCAATTGTCTCAGTTAAGGTCAAAGTTCATGATTCAACAATAAAAAAGAGACTGGGCAAAAATGGCATCCATGGGAGAGTTCCATAGAGAAAACCACTGCTGACCAAAAAGAAGACAAAGGCTCATCTCACATTTGCCAAAAAAACATCTTGATGATCCCCAAGAAAATATCCTGTGGACTGAGGAGACAAAAGCTGAATTATTTGGAAGGTTTGTGTCCAGTTACATCTGGCATAAAGCTAACACAGTAATTTATAAAAAGAACATCATAGCAATAGTCAAACATAGTGGTGGACGTGTGATGGTCTGGGGCTGCTTTGGTGCTTCAGGACAACTTGCTGTAACTGATGGAACCATGAATTCTGTTTTCTACTAGAAAATCATGAAGGAGAATATCCGGCCATCAGTTTGTGCCCTAAAGCTCAAGAGCACTCGAGTTATGCAGCAGGACAATGATCCAGAACACACCAGCAAGTCCACCTCTGAATAGCTTAAAAAAAAACAAAAAACAAAGTAACGGTTTTTGGAGCGTCCTAGTCAAAGTCTGGACTCAAATCAGATTGAGATGCTTTTGCATGATATTAAACAGGGCGTTCTTACTTAAAAACCCTCCAGTGTGGTTGAATTAAACCAATTCTGCAAAGACGTGAAACACAGTGATGTGAAACACTCACTGTCAATTATCACAAATGTTACATTGCAATTCTTGCTGCCACCAGTGGAACAACCAGTTATTAGATTTAACATTGTCACACAGGGCCAGGTAGGTTTGGATAGCACTTTTCCCTTTATCTCCAAAATCATCATTTAAATGCGACATTTGAATTTTCTCAGGTTATCTTTGTCCATCCATCCATCATTCTCTTCTGCTTACACTGTTCAGGGTCCCGGGGGCTGGAGCCTAACCTGTACACAATGTACAGGTAACCAGGGGCAAATACTTTTTCCACTGCACTGTAAAATGGGAAGAATAAAGCGAACTGAAAATCTGTAATACAGTCTCATTTTGTATTTTTATAACCGTTGTGGTCATAGTTGCATTGGCAAAACACTGCAGAAAAACAGAAATAATTTGAAAACCTTTGTTATTTTTATTTTTTGTAGTTTGTTCCAGTACTGTTCTCTTATGGATTGCTTGTAATTTGGTCAACTTTAGCTTATTAATGTGTCATTTAAATAACCAAATAATGATGGTAAAGTCTATAACTTGAAAGGCCTCATTTAGGCACGATAGTAGTCTGATACACATAATCTATCAGTTTCAAAATACTAGACATCGAATTCCTCCATTAGAGGATGTAGTTTTTCTAATCCAAAGCAGGAATGTCTTATACCTGGAAAGTGTTTTATGTTGTGACTTTCTACAGATTCTTTTCAAGCCCATTTTTCATGCACTTTGTATGCTTCAGTGAAAGACTGCACTGAAGACTTTGATAGGTAGAACATCTGGTTTGGGGTGGTGGTCTTTGGTCTTTAATGGTCTCTGTGAGAAGCCACATCAGTGGCAGGGATGATAAATCTGAACAATGAAGGAGCCAGTAAAGTCAGTCAGTCAGCAGGGGTTCCATGGTGCAGGCTACAGGAAGTGTGGCTCCTTTGACCCCTGGACCCTGAGGTGATGTGTCCTTCAGTCTGCTCGCTGTGCTTGGATCTCTGATGCCCCACATGCTACATGGTACAGTCCACTGACTACACAGCACATACCCTGTAATAATTTTAAAAAACTGAGAGAATACAGATTCTGAGACATTCTTTATTGGTGTGAATTCTTAATTAAACTCAGTCATTTTGTCACTTGAACTGAGAACGTCAGTAGCGCTCTCCTATTCATCCGTTCAATGTGAGGATCTGATCTTAGCTTGAAGCAGGCTGAAACAGCTTGTTGCGCTTAGCCCACCAGATCTCACCAGCTCTTCAAAAATATATTTATATATTTTATAAACATGTTTTATCTTCATTGTTTAGTCTGCACAAAAACAATGGTTGTGGGAAGCGTCACAGTGACAGCAAGACTCCAAGGAGTTTTTGTTATCAGCAGATGATTAATTTCCCCCTTGATTTTATTACTTCTTGAAACCTGGCTGTTGGATTTAGTGATCAAGGCAATGAAAAAAAAGTGGCTCAGTCAGCATGTGAAGTTTTCATATTTACTTTGCTCATGGAAAAGAAAAACACAGTTAACTGAGCACTCATCTCAAGCTCAGCTTTAGTCCTTGGCCAGTGCCTTTCAGTAAACAACACTCACTTGTTAAAACCAATGAGACAATTAGGTTTTACAGCAGTCTGGCACTTTGCTACAGTGGCTGACAGTTTTACACGTGAAACCTCTCTCAATTAGTGCTGAGCAGATGTCATGTTTGCTCAAAAAAGATCAATAAGGTCAATTGTGACAGACTAGTCCCAAGTGTGGCCTGCTATTTCACAAAAGAGACTTCTGCAAACCACTGGGACTGTCAGCAATATGAAAAGAAAGCATGGCAAAAAAGAGCACAAGAGCAGAGGAACACAAAGACACAAGAGTCCGCTAAGACGCCTGCACAGTGCTGCACACAGTGACCTCCTGGACCCTGAAGGCTGCTCTTACACAGGGGTTCACTGTCTGCTGCTCTGGAGGACATGAAATGCTGCAGCCCAACAAACTGATGATCCAGGCCTATATAAGGAGATACTAAAAAAAGGCACTGAAAGCTGCTGAGTTTAAACAGTGCAGTTACCTTCTGCTAGTCCTCCCTATGGGTAGACGTTTACAGCAACTTGTCTAAACAATAGCAAGTGAGGCGGATGTGGAGACGAAGGCTTATAAGTTATGTATCCAACACCATATTTGGATGAAAGTGACAGGTGGGGCTTATCAGACTGTTTCTGACCACATGCAACATCTCAGGAGTTTTGAAGCACTACAGATATGATTTTAAACTTATGAGAAGATCCCGTTTTCAAAACAAAAAACAAAAAAGCACGTATGGCAGTATGAAATTAATCATCGTTGGCCTTGAGCTGCAGTATGAAGTATTTCACATTCTCAGACATTACTGAGCGGTTATTTCTGTTGCCTGTGGAACCACTTGTATGTTTTCACTGGCTCAAAATGAAGTTTGACTTCAGCTTAATTTTCTTCTTGTCCACTGCTTGCCCTTCCAATGCAGTGACACGTCCCACATGGTTGTTTTTACTTTAAGCCTCCTGTAAAAACCTTGGTATGAGCATCGGGGAAATGAGAGTAAGCAACTTTCCCAGTTTTTTAAAGGATGCACCATTTTGTGAAGGAATCCAATTTCAGTTAGTTTAAACTAAAGTCTAATTTTGTTGAGTGGATCACAGCTGGAATACACCAGTGGTCACCCCCCCCCATCCATCTCTTATTGCAGGTTTTTCATGTGGTCCCACACCTGATGGTGTGTGGCTTTTGTGCTGGGACACACAGCACACCCTGGTTCAATCAGGATAATTGGCACCAGACCGCGATCCACAAAGAAAGGGTTGAGTTTTTGTTTTGTTTTTTTGCTGTTTCTTTGCACTCATATGGGTTTAGTGAGTAGTCAGGTCCAGATAATGTATTGGCATCCCTTGAACCAATATTATGCTATGTACTGAAGATTTGATCACAAGTAATGCTTATACATGTTTTCTATAGTCACTGCTGGCTGTTAAAAGACAGCCCTGGTCATATATAAGAAAAGAGTGACCTTTAACTGGACCACGAATGATAGTCATATGTTAGCATTCATTCACGTTATAAAATGCTGGCATTTATTTTTTTTATCAGCAGCATAAACACAATGTTACAAATGTGCATGCAGACATCAAACACTGTGCAGCATGCTGCTACATGCTGCACAGTGTTTGATATCATGCAACTAGCCAATGTGTTAAAAAAAAAAAAAAAACCCTGAAGGAAAAGATATTTTTGGATGTAGGGCTTGTACATGCCTGCTTTTTGCTGAGCAGAGGTGTATTAAATGAACTTACAAATATTTAGCGAAGATTATTGACTGTACAGAACCACCGCTGTCACTGACTAATTACTGGAGTCATAGTGACTCAGAGAAGTGAATCACTGTGCATTTATTTACATTTAAAGCACATTAACTGATCCACTCAGTCATAACTTGATGCATGAAATAATAGGCGGCTTAACTAATTTTAGATGGTTGTGTTCACTTACTGACATAAATGCTGATACTGGTGATTTCTTAGCTTAAGAAGAAATGGGTGGACTAAATAGGCAGAAACTATGAACCTTTTAAACTGAACTTAAACAGATGATTTGTAACATCCACTGCTATACATGAAAGAGACATGAAAAGCAAGCAAAAAATTAAAGGAAAGGAATCAAATGTTTACACTACCTCAAATTGGTCAAAGATATCAGAGGGAAAAAAATGGGGATTTCCCAGCAGCATCCTGTGGATTATGACATGGCACCATTAAGTAACTTTGTAAAAAAATAAATAAATAGATAAATAATTCCAGTATTTTTCCAAGGATGATGGTTTTGCACAATGTAATTACCCTTGGTACCTTTGATAGAAAAAGACCACATGTTTGCCTATTTTTTTCAGTACACTTTAGGTTGTGCTATACGAGCATAAATTATTATGTCTAATGTTGGGAAAGAAAGTGAATTACTATATATCCCATAATGCAGAGATATTAGTTTGATTATTTTTAGTCACTGATCAAAGATATGATTTAGAATATGCACTAATCAGCCAATTTGTTAGGTGCACTTGTTCAACGGCTTGCTGTAAATTTCTTATTAATTAATTAACCAATCAGTGCATTTAGGCATGTAGACATTGTCAAGACGACTTGCTGAAGTTTGAACCGAGCATCAGAATGTGAAAAAAATGATGATTTAAGACTGAATGTGGCATGGTTGTCTGTACCAGGCGGGCTGGTCTGACTATTTCAGAAACTGCTGATCTACGAGGATTTTCCCACAACCGTCTCTATGGTTTACAGAGAATGGCCTGAAAAAGAGAAAATATCCAGTCAGCAGCAGTTCTCTGGGTAAAAATGTCCTGTTGATTCCAGAGGTCAGTGGAGAATGGGCAGACTGCTCTGAGCTGATAGAAAGGTAACAATAATTCATATGACCACTCATTACAACCAAGGTATGCAGAAGAGCATCTCTGAAAGCACAACACAACTGACTTTAAAGCAGATGGATCAGAGCAACAGAAGACCACACCAGATGCCACTCTTGTCAGCCAAGAACAGGAAACTGTTTGCTGTACTTGAACGGCCTCCACAGTCATCAGCTCTCAAATCAATAGAGCGCCTTTTGGATTTGGTGAACAACGGACAATTCGGCAGCAACTGTGTAATCCTATCATGTCAATATGGACCAAAATTTCTGAGAAATGTTTTCAGCACCTTGTTGAATCTGTGCAATGAAGTAGTAAAGCAGTTCTGAAGGGAAAAGGAGTCCAACCCAGTACTAGTAAGGGGTAACTAATAAAGTGGTTGGGGAGTGTGTGTGAAGGCTATCTATCATATGTGAGCGGTGAGGGGAGCAGAGCGGACCCAAATGCAGAACTCCCGAAGCGGACTGAACTTAAAGGCGAGTTTATTGAGAACGAAATGGTAACAGATAAAACTGAGGACACTGGAGGCAAAACCGAAACAAAACCCACATAACCATACGGGAGGACGCAACAAGGAACAGAGAGAAACACAGACAATAAATACACTAGGAAAGACAAGGGAAAACAGGAAACAGCTGGGGAGAACAGGAGGACCAAATCAGACTAATGAAACACAGGAAGCAACTAGACAACACACTGGGAACACAAGACTATCAAAATAAAAACAGGAAACACCTAACAGGGTGCACACAGACTATACACGAGGGCTGGCACAGGGGAACAGTAACAGGGACCAAGGCACAGGGAAATAAACAGATACACGGGTGACATGCATACAGGGAAGTAAAACAACAAAGCCAGAACTAAGATGAAACAAAACATAACACAAAACACTGGGCAACCA